>PVKY010001091.1:0-35417 GCA_004027775.1 Bradypus variegatus | reverse complement strand
AACAGTTGTAGGAGGTAATACTGACATTCATAGCTGCTGAGCTGTACCTCTGAGTTTCAGATGTCACACAGATACCCAACACTCTGGAGACCAACCAGGTTACACACAAGGAATTCAACATCTCAGAATTTGGAGATAACCATTGCAACTCAGGAACAGATGTGACTGCTGTAAACGCTTACAATCTATGGACCATTACAATAAGTGTTCCCCTGTTGACCTGTGCTCTAAGATCAATTCTCAGCATTTAAACATTATAGTTAGTCCATATTAGTGAGGGGTTATCACGTTTGTCTTTTTGTTTCTGGTGTACTTCACTCAAAATGCTATCCTCAGGATCCATTCACCCAGCTGCATGTCTCACAACTTTGTTCCTTATTGCAGCTGCTCCATATTCTATTATATGCTGTATTAGTTAGGGTTCTCTAGGGAAACAGAACCAATAAGAGATATCTGTAAATATAAGATTTATTTAAGTGTCTCATGGAACTGTGGGGATGCACAAGTCCAAATTCTGTAGGGCAGGCAGCAAACTGTCAACTCCGATGAAGGTGTTCGATGAACTCCTCAGGAAATGCTGGTCAGCCAAAGAAGAAATGAAGGTCTTCTCTCTTTCTCCCTTAAAATTCTTCAACCGATTGGATTAAATCCAGCTGACTGCATTCTCTCATTGTGGAAGACACGCCCTTCATTGACGTCATCAGTCACAGCTGCAGCCGACTGACTGATGATCTAATAAACCAGCCTCCTGGTTTATTAACCAGCCACAGATGTCCTGGCAGTAATGGTTAGGCCAGTGCTTGCTTGACCAGACACCTGAGCACTACCAACTGGCCAAGGTGACACATGGACCAACCATCACAGTCCATCATTCTGTTCCTCAGTCGATATACCCTTAGGTCACCTCCATCCATTGCAAATCGTGAATACTGCTGCCATAAACACTAGTGTGCAAATGTCCATTCATGTCCCTGCTCTCAGATCTTCCAAATATATACACCATAATGAGTCTGTAGGACATTATGGCCCCCACATACTTAGCTTCTTGTGGAACCATCACATTGCCCTCCAGATAGGCTACACCATTCTACTTCTCCACCAACAGTACCACCTAGTTTTGCAAATAAAATTTTATGAATCACAGCCATCTCCATTCATGTGTGAAATGTCTGTGACTGTTTCTTATGCAATGGCAGAGATAAGCAGTTGCAGGAGAGTTTACTGTCCACAGGCACAAACTCTCTGCTATCTGGTCCTTCACAGAAATCCACAGCCTAAACCATTTACAGTCACTGTGATTGTCAATATGTTTGTGTTTAAATCTATTACCTTAGTATTTGTCCTGGTTTGTTTCATATGCTGTTTATTTATTACCTTCTTTTCTTGTCTTCTTTTGTGTTAACTGACTATTTTTAAAATAATTCTATTTTATTACCTTAACTGACTTATTAGCAATTCATCTTTGGTGTGTGTGTTTATGTGTGTGTGTGCTGGGTTTAAAAATATGTATCTTAAATTTATCACAGTCTACCTTCAAATAATATTGAACTATTAGAGTATAATATTATGCATAGTGTAGGAAATTCATGATAGTTTACTTCCACTTTCCCATTCCTGCCCTGTTTGCTCTTGTTCTCATACATTTTACTTCTACATGTGTTATAGCCCTCAAAATACATCTTTGTTATTTTTTTTAAAGTCCATATCCTATATTCACTTTAAAAAATGAAAAATGTATTTCTTCCAATATTTTAGTTTTCCAGGCGGAAGGGTAAAAGTAGTAAGTTTCTCCCACTGTAATCTCTAACAATTAATTCTGAAGACAATTCAGATTCAAAATACACAAGTAAATTTATTTGTTTACACAATTACAGTCTTAAGGCAATAAAGTGTGCAAGGTAACACATCAGCAATCGGGTACCTTCACTGGAGGATGGGCAATGGCGTCCGGAAAACCTCTGTTAGCTGGGAGGGCACGTGGCTGGTGTCTGCTCCAGAGTTCTGGTTTCAAAATGGCTTTCTCCCAAGACATTCCTTTCTAGGCTGCAGTTCCTCAAAAATGGCACTCTTAGTTGCTCTCGGGGTGTTTTTCCTCTCTCAGCTTCTCTGGAACAAAAGTCTGCTTTTAGTGGCCATCTTCAAACTGTCTCTCATCTGCAGCTCCTCTTTCAGCTCCTGTGTGTTCTTCAAAGTGTCCCTCTTGGCTGTAGCAAGCTCACTCCTTCTGTCTGAGCTTATATAGTGCTCCAGTGAACTAACCAAGGCCCACGCTGAATAGGCGGGGCCACACCTCCATGGAAATTATTCAATCAGAGTCATCACCCACAGTTGGGTGAGTTGCATCTCCATGGAAACACTCAAAGAATTACAATCTAATCAACACTGATAATCTGCCCACACAAGATTACATCAAAGAACATGGCTTTTTCTGGGGGACATAATATATACAAACAGGTACAGGAACTTTCTGGGTCTTTTTCCAAAAGCAGTGTCTCATTCAATCCTCCTATGAAGATTAAACTATTATTCATATTTTATAAATTAGGAGATGGAGGATCAAAGAGTTAAGAACTTAAAAGATCAGTCTCACAAGGGAACGGAGATTTGGAAAACTTTCCAGGAAGGAGAAACCAATGAATCATTATTGCTGACAAAATCAGCGATTCCCAGAGCAGGCTGTGGAAATCCAATCAATCAATGAAATCCAGTGCCAAGAAATATGAAGGTTCTGGGATTTCCCCTACCAGCTCCATGGATGTTGGTGGAGGTGAAGGATAGTTTAATACTCACCACATTAACAGAAGCCAGTAACTTGGTTCCCCCAAACTCCAATTCCCATAAGGAAGCACAAAGAGAACATTTTAATTTGCTGTTATTTGCAATACAGGGATCCCTGAACTTAGGGATCCCAAAATATTGTAACAGTCAGTAGGCAAGTGTGCCGTCTGATTGGTAGGAGATGCTATCTTTGTTATACTGGACAGCAAGCACGCCTGTGCTTTGCTCCAGAGGAAAGTACTATCTCTGTCTTCCAAAGCTCTTTGCTACACAAACATCCTTGAAAAGATAGTGCAGAACAAAGAGAGTCAATGCCTCACATACGAGATGTCCTGAACTGCAAAAGACACATGAGGAGTTGTCTCCCAACATCCATCTCCTAAAAAACTTAAGACATCTTGGGGATTTACATTTTTTCATTATTATAGCTATTTTTTATACATGAATGCTGGAATACTTACATATGATAGGCATCTGTCTTGGGTTTTAAAAGTAGTAAGAAAAGGATCCAGATGAGTGGGTATGCTTTATTTCTAAATTTGTTACAACTTCCTGCTTCCATAAAACTGTCCTTTTCCATTGAAATTTATTTTGAATTTACCTTTGATAAAATAAGCCACAATCTCAAGATAAGAATCCATTGGATTAATTTTAGAAGTGGAAAGTGTTCTCACAGTTTGTCTGGACCCACTCTTTCACACTGGTGTGACTTGCACAAAGGCACACAGCTAGAAAGTGACAGACATAGAGGTAAATTGAAATCTCAGGTTAGAAAACTTAGTCCTTCCTCTCTCATACTCTACCTCCTCTTGTGTATGTTAACAAAAGATAATTTATTATCTACAAGCAACATCCACTGAGCCTATTATCTCTACCAAGGAATGGTAGACTCGCAACTATCAGTTCAATCTGATTCATGCAGAAGCTGAACTATAAGTTATAGATTTGTTCTTTTAACCTTAACCATCCAGCTTGATGTCAACGTTGGTGAGATTAACATGACAAGAACTGACTCTCCAGTTCTCATCTTGTTACTCAGACATGCTTATTGTATCTCCCTGTGACAAAACAGGCCTGCATTGTGAGTTGCTGTGTATGAAATTATCAGCATCAAACAGCCCTAACATTATGTAGCAATTTGGAGAACACATGGGACCAAAGCCTGCTTTGCCTTCCTTGGTCTTTCTCCAGAGAAAGTTTGGAGAAATCACAGAAAGCCAATGGCTATTCAGCAGCATGATAAATTCCTATCATACAAGAAATTTCATTTTAGCATGATAATTGCAAATTAAAGTCTTCTAACAGCTCACTGGGTAGCTCTGAAGTTTCGTATACTGTGATTTTTGCAGCAAATGCAGCAGGCTGAATACAGAAAACAATGTTTTACAAGACCTCCTATTACCCAGGCTGTTGTTTTTCCATTCACACTTGTGGAAAGACTTCAGAAGTGGATCATTCATAAGAATTGACTATACACCCCAGTATGGAGGCCCATAAATGCCTTATATGTAGCTAACCTCACTTAGCTCTTGTGATCAGAGATAACCTTTGTTATGTGCACACTGCCTTCATAGACAGAAGCTCGCTTTCTTTCATTATAGACAATTTGGATGATTCAGAAAAGTGTAAAGTAAAAAGAGTGCACACATGTACATACAGACATACACACCATGCAATCTTCCTGCCCGGAAGCAGCCACAATGAATACTTGCTCTTTGAGGAAGAAATGAGGATGTCCTTACACAGACAGTGGTGATGGTGGTGAATACACAAGTGACTGTACAGGGAACCATCGATTGTTTATTTAGGATGGAATGCACGGTGGGTGAACAAAAGCATCTTAAAACAAAACAAAACAAAAAAACATGTCAATGAAGAAACCTCAAGGGCACTATATTGAGTGAAATAAGTCAGACACATAAGGACAAATACTGTGTGGTCTCACTGATATGAATTAATTATAATATATAGACTCATAGACATGAAATATAAGTTACCAGGACATAGAACCAGGCTAAAGAATAGGGAGCGGTTGCTTATTACAAGCAGAATATTTAACTAGGTTCAACTTAAATGTTCGGAAATGGACAGAGGTGATGGTAGCACGTTGTGAGAATAACTAACAGTGCTGAAAGGTGTGTGAAGGTGGTGGAAAGGGTAAGCTCAGAGTCACGCATGTCACTGGAAGGAAAGTGGGAGGTTAAATGATGGGAATGTATAAAACAGTGAACCTTGTGGTGGACAATGCCCATGATTAACTTTACAAATATTAGAAATCTCTTTCATGACCTAGAACAAATGCATGACACTATAACTAGAAGTTAATAATAGAGGGGCATATAGGGAAAAATGTACTTATTGCAAACTATATACTACAGTTAGTAGTATTTTAACGTTCTTTCATCAACAGCAACAAAGGTACTACTAATACCATGAGTCAATAACGGAGAAGGGGTGGTTAGGGGTATGGGAGGAATTGAGTTTTCTTTTTTCTCTATTTCTTTTCTGGAGTAATGAAAATGATCCAAAAATTGAAAAAAAATTGTGGTGATGAATGCACAGCTGTATGATGGTAACATGGGCAATTGATTGTGCACCTTGGATCTTTGGATGATTGTATGGTATGTGAACAATCTCAATAAAACTAAATTTAAAAAAGACTGATGTAAAAAGTAGGGCCAGGAAGAGCTCTGCTTTGCAGAGTTCATTACAAGAAGTAGGGAGGGTCCTTCTCTCGGGTGAAGAGCCTGCTGCCCTGGGTCCGGGGGCCGTGGTGCCCAGCCAGCAGTGACCGGTGGCATCCAACATCCACAGCACGCAGCTGAGGGTGACAGCACAGAAGGGCCTGGCAAGCCTGCAGGCCCCATATGGCAACTGACCTAACTACTCCTGAGCTTGAGAGGGCTGTCAGAAGGCCTCTGGAAATATTCATTAGACATGGGAGTTAAAGCCCATAAAATTCTAGTTAAAACAGTGTGTTCCAAACATTGGGAAATTACCTTCCTCTTGGTGGGTTCCTGGAGATCTGTGGTTGTAGAAGACACCCCCCACCCCATCGCTATTTGATAAGGATGCAACCAGCATAAGGAACCGCTTTAGGAAATGAGGGAAGTGTGACCCTTAGAGAAGAGGGCCTGGGGGGGTAGGAGCAGCTGGTACCCCCGGTCCCTTTTCTGGGCCATGGCTCCTGTTCCAGCTGCTGAGAATTTTGGTGCATAGGGGCTCCAAATTGCATGCCTTTGTGCATATCGTTCTGCGTGGTCGGGCAGCTCTCCCCCAAGGTGGGATATGGGGGTAACAAAGATGGCTCCAGACAGACAGGATGAACAGGAGAAATTCATGTTACACATCTCCCCAGGGCTTCAGGCCACAGCTGCAACCAGCTGCTCTCACGTCTTTGCTTTACCCTTCTGCCCTCCCCTGCTCCCTTTCCTCCCTTACAAGTTCCTTCTGAGAATCCTTCTTCAATTAACTCCTTATACAAGAAACCTGAGAAGTCAGACTCTGTTTATCAGGGAGCCACCTGGAGCTTGTGGGCCATGCAGGGTCCCAAGCCCCAGCCCGGATTTATAGATTCAGGATCTGAGATTAACAAGCTCCCCAGGTGATTTGCATCCATGGTGAAGTTAGAGAGGCGGGGCTGGGGGGCTGTGCTCAGAAGTTAGGGGAGACCGACTGTTACTGCAAATGTGTGCATTGCCAGGGAGCTAGACAGACCCCTTACCTGCTCCCCCTGACCCCACATCCATTTAGTTCTCTGTTTAAATGAAAGAGAAACTTTCATTTAAAAAAAAAGTCTGAAAAGGCAGCCAAAACATGAGTGTGGAAGGGGAAAGACCATTTTACATGGACATGGCAGGTGCGAAAGTTTTTTAGATTCTCTGGAACCTACAAGGGAAAAAAATTGTAGGTTTTTCCATTTTCTGCTCCAATTTGTGCCCTCCCCCAAGAAACCAGAAAACGCCACTGAAAACTGAAATAAATAATTGTTTAATTAAATGCCCACAAGATGCACCATTATACCAATCAGTTACCTTCAATTTAACTAAGCCCATATATTTAACTATATTTAATGTGGGATGTGGTGAATTTTTAACATGTTTGCTAGTTAGTAGCTTGGGGCATCTACAACTAAAAATACCCAAAGCCATAAAGAAAAAAACTAAAAGTCTGTGGAAACAGAAGCAACAGAGCCAAGCTTACCCTGGAGATGATGGTAAACCGACTGGGTAAATAAAAAGTGCAGTTCTTCTAACTGGTACTCCCACCTCTTCTCTCCCAGGCTGCCTCTTTTTTTTAATGCAGTTTTATTGAGATATGCTCACACACCATATAATCCAACCAAAGTATACCATCAGTGGTTCACAGTATCATCACATAGTTGTGTATTCATCGCCACAATTTTCAAATATTTTCATTACTTCAAAGTAAAGAAAAAAATATATAAAAAAATAAAAAGGACACCAAAACCATCCCATACCCTTTATCTCCCCCTGTTATTTATATATTATTTTATTTCTCATCCACGCTGCCTCTTGAGTGATGTTATGTCATGAGGAATCCCCAAGCAAGGGACATGGGCAGTGATTTCTAAGTGAGCAGAAATGAGCCCAAAGTGGAAGCTTTGTTGTTAACTACCTCATTTACTTTTTTTCCTAAAAATGATGCACCAAGTGGAAGGCCGAGGAGATTTTTTTTGTTGATTCCTTAGAATATTCTAAATATGCAATCATGTTATCTGAGAATGAAAGTTTTATTTCTTTTTAGAAATCTGTATGTCTTTTATTTCTTTTTCTTTCCTTAACTCACTGTCTTGGATCTCCAGAAGAGCTTTCACAGAAATATGGTAGAAAGAACATCCTTGTTTTTATCCTGGTTTTAGGCAGAAAGCATCCAGTCTTTCAGCATTAAGTATGCTTTTAGCTTTAAGTTTTTAATCGGCTTTATTAGGTTGAGAAAGTTTTCCTCTATTAATATGTTACTGAGAGGTATGTTTTAATCTTGAATGAGTATTGGATTTTGTCTAATGATTTCTCTGTCTCAATTGAGATGATAAAGTTTTTCTCTTTTATTTTATTAATATGGTTTAAATCATCCTTGCCTTCTTGTGATAAAGCCCACTTGGTCATAGTGCATTATCTTTTTACTGATTTTACTTGTTACTTGCTAATATAATTTTTTTTAATTTGCATCTATAGTCAAGAAGTATATTGGTCTCTAGTATGTGTGTGTGTGTGACAGAGAGAGAGATAGAGACAGAGATAGAGAGAAAAAGACACTTTGATATTGTTATCAGAATAACACCAGTCTCATGAAATTAGATTTTTGGCTATTAATTATTCTAATAAGAAGAATTCCTTCTGAGAATTCAAATTGCACTTATGTTAGTATGCTTGATTCTGTTCATTTATCTTCAGTCTTCTGTCACTGTTCTTCAGACCGGATAATTTCTGTTGATTTACATTTAAGTTCACTGATTCTTGTCTTCTGCCATTCTCAATCTGCTGCTTTAATTTTTATTTCAGTATTGCACATTTAAGTCCTAGAATTTCTATGTTTTAGTAGCTTATATTTCTATGTTCAGATTCTCTGTTGCTTTCTTAATTCCATATTTTCTTTTAGTGTCTTTGGAAAATATTTATTATGACAGCTTTGAAATCTTTCTCTGCTAAATCTACCATTTGGGTCCATTTATTTCCATTGACTGCTTTTTGCCCTGAATGTAGGTCATACGGTTCCCTTTCTTTGTCTAATAATTTTGGTTTGAAAAACTGGACATTGTAGATAATACATTCCAACAATTCTGGATTCTGTTTTGTTCTTCTGAAGGTTGTTGGCTTTTTGCTTTCATAGGTAATTCACTCACCTGGACTGAAACTATGCCATCTGTCACCCTGCACCATGCAGTCACTGATATTTCTGAAAAGGTTTTTGTTAACCCAACTTCCTACTTGTGAATTAGTAATATGCAGCTGGAACATTTACTACGTGTGACTTTTTAAGGTTAATATGTCAACTATAACCAAAAGAGTGTATGAAAAATCTAAGAAAATAAAAGTAAGCACTTATTTACTTTTATAGCTTTTATTTTTATAATCACTTCATTTCTTAATTCTAAATTTTAGATGTGTAGTTTAACATTATTATTTAAATTAGAAGAAAAAAATTTATATTACTTATTTTTACCCCTAATTTATTGATTATATAACATGCTTCACTGGACTTTTTGTCAAGTCCAGTGTGCCTTTTCTGAATGTGGTGGTAGTAGTATCCCCAGTAACGATGATGGAAGTTATGATGAAGAAACGAAGACCAAAAGTTTCACTAGCTTTATTTGGACCTATGTTCTTTCATATCCTGACTTTGGTCTCACAGACAAAATCACTGGAGAGGCAGCCAAATTAGAGACTGTTTTTTGAAGAGACATAATGGCTAAAGAAATAAACTATCAAGAAGTTAGTGGCATTTGCATACAAAACATAAAGCAGTAAGTTTAAAATACCCCAAAAAAATTCCTTGAAAGAGTACTGAAATTAAACACACACACACACACACACACACACACACACACACACACACACACAAAACAGAAACAGATGTTGAATATTTCATAAACATTGGTGTGTTGTGGGGATTCTTATAAAGGAGCACTTCAGATGGCTAAGACTAAAATATCATATACAACTGCTAAGATACTAGTTCTATGGGTTGAATTGTATCCCCATAAAGATATGCTCCCAAATGTGACCTTCGTTGGACATAAGCTCTTCGCAGATATAATCAAGTTGAGATGAGGTCATATGGGATTAAGGTGGGCCCCAAATCCATTGACTGGTGTCTAAAGAAAAAGGAGAGGGATATTTGTATACAGAGACACAGGGGAGGAAGGTCATGTGATGACAGAGGCAGAGATTGGAGCAAAGCAACTACAAACCAAGGAATGACAGGGAATGCTGGGAGCCTCCTAGGGAGACGCAAGGAAGGATTCTTCTCTAGAGCCATCAGAGGGAGCGTGTCCCTGCCGACACCTTGATTTCTGACTTCTGACCTTTAGAATTGTGAGAGAAGCCATGCAGTTTGTGGTAGTCTGTTGTGGCAGCCCTAAGAACTTAGTACACTAGTGAAAAGCTATTTCAAAGTTGTTTGTTTGGAAATGGTGTTGGATGAATCTGTACAGAACAAAGTGGTTCATGCTCCAACTTCCAGTGACCTGTATGTGATGGTTGGTTCTTGTGTCAGCTTGGCCAGGTGATGGTGTCCAGGTGTCTGTTGAAGCAAGCACTGGCCTAACCGTTACCGCAAGGACATTCATGGCTGGTGAATAAACCAGGAGGCTGGGTTATCAAATCATCAGTCAGTTGGCTGCAGCTGTGACTGATGATGTCAATGAAGGGCGTGCCTTCCGCAATGAGAGAACTCAATCAGCTGGATTTAACCCAATCAGTTGGAGACTTTTAAGGAAGAGGGAGAGAGGACCTTCACTTCTTCAGCTAGCTAGTGAAGCATTTCTGGAGTTCATCAAACACCTTCATGGGAGTTGCCAGGTTGTTGCCTGAGGAGTTCATCGAACATCTTCATTGGAGTTGCCAGCCTGCTGCCTGACCTACGGAATCTAGACTCATGCATACCCACAGTTTGTGAGACACTTTTATAAATCTTATAGTTATAGATATCTCTTGTTGATTCGGTTTCCCTAGAGAACCCTAACTAATACACCATAGCTTGATGAATTTAGGAACTGGCTAACGATATGGGAAACCAGCTATAGAAATAAAATTATTTTTCATGGCAAGTTGACATGTTTACCTGTTGTACCAACACAGCAACTGTTCACTTTGTGTGTAATGATGACATTTAAAGACGAATTCTCTTAGTCAGCTTCATTTCCAGCAAACATAGCTAGCTCTGAACTAATATAACAATATGAAGGCTTACATTATCAACAATGTAGTTTGTAGTTTAAATTTTGAGTAGGGTGGCACAACTGCAATGGCAGGAAAACACCTTGGAATAGTTACCCAGATTAAGGGTTACAAAACGTTAGTCAGCTTTTATTGATTGACTCCAGTCAGCTTTATGGTGGTGACAGTTGCCACATCCTTGCTGACTTACAGTCTATTCTCAAAACTGTGACCAGGGAGATTCTTCAAGAATGTGCATCAGATCATACATTACTCCAACCCACGCTCTCTAACAGCTGGCTCTGTTAATGTTGAAGGTCTTGGAAAGACTGTAAGACTCTGCATGACTCTTATTTATTTACTATAGCTCTTTGCTTTCTCTCCACCATGCCAGTTTCTTCTCTTCTTCCTTCCTTTCCCCTCAACTTCATCACAGGGAGTTTGAAGCTATCACACTTTGGTGGGAAAGTCACATCCTTAGTCTCCTTTCTCTTTACCATTGTGTCCCATTGAAAGGATTCGTTGGATGTCAAGCCAGATTTTGAGCTGAGACAACTTCATCCATGCAGAGCTTTTAATAATAAGCCATAACCTTAATTTCCCTATTGAACAAAGATGAGTTTTAATTGGCTTTGGTCCCTCCAAGACTTTTCTCCAATTTATATTTTAGTGTTTAGGATTGGAATTTTTCTTCTAAACCTCCAAGTCCGTTGTAGATGTAATAGCTAACAAAGAAGGAATTTGTGGCCTCTTTAGATAGACATTAATTTGAGGTTGATTAGGAATGCCTGCAGTATTGTTTGAATAACACTTCTGGGTGGAAACATGTTAGTGCAAGTGTGTGGTTCTCCATATTTTCCACTTGAAGGCTTCCACCCTGCAGAGTTCCCTTACATATGACAAAATGCATCCTCAACTAAGCACCATCTAATGTTAATTGATAACTTTATCCTTCGTAGAAAAGCAGATGGACCTTAGAATACTTTAACTCCATTTACCTCATTCTCAACTTACATGGTATTGTCTTCATGAATTTTATTCTATATTTTTATCCCATCATGCATTTTTAATACTATAAAGTCAAAATTGATTTAGATTTACCTATATATTTATCTATTTGTTCTTCATTCCTTTTTCCATCTCTGCCTTTCCATCTAAGACCATTTTCCTTTTTACCTAAAGTACATTCTTTAAAACTTTTTTTTTTAGTTTGAATCTGCAGAGACAAATAATTTCAATTACTGTTTGAATGGAAATGTCTTTATTTTACCTCTGAAGGTTGGCCATTATTTTCCTTCAGCACATTCACTGAAGGTAGCATCCCCTATCAAGTTACCTTTCTCATTTTTGAGAATTCAGCTGTCAGTCTATCACTCTGAAGATACTCTATCTTTCTTCTCCAGCTACTTTTTCTGTCTATGATTTGTGTAGGTGTGGATTCTTTTTTAATTTCTCCTATTTGGGATTCTTTGGGCTTTGTGGATCTGTGGATTGATTTCTTTCATCAGTTTTGGCAAATTATCATCCATAATCTCTCAATTACTGCCTTTACCCCATTTGATCTTTTCTATCTTTTCAGGATGTTAAATAAGCAAATCTTAGAACCTCCTCAATGCATCTTACCCTTTCCTGCTTTTGCCTTATTTTGCCATTCATATTGCATTCTGGATAGTTTCTTCTGATGCATCTTCCAGTTTAATAATTTCTCTTCAGCTGCGTCTATTCATTGACTTTACACTTTAAACTCATTCATTCACTTATATGGGATCATTGTGTTTTTTAATCCTAGAATTTATTTTTGCTTCATTCTCAAATCTTCTATGTTACTTTTTATAGTTTTCAGTTCAGGCTTAGATTTTATGTTTTTGGCATCATCTTTGACTCCTCTCTTTTGTGACACTCCACTTTGTATCCACAGGAAATCCTGTTAGCTCCATCTTCAAAATGTATTCAGAATATGATGGTATCTTACCATTGCTGCTACTACTACTACTACTCTGCTCTAAGAACCCATCGTCTTTCACTTGCATTTTGCAACATTCTCCTCAATAGTCCCTCTGCCTCCCTCCAGTCCATTTTCAACTTTCTAGCAAGAGAGATCCTTTTATAAGGTGTGCCAGGTCATGTTTCTCCTCTGAGCAACAGAGGAATGACCAGCCCTCCATTTCACTCAGAGTAAAACCCCAAATTCTTACCCCAAGTATGACCTCATCTCTTATCACTCAACTCCTAGTCAACTCTACTTTCACTACACTGGCCTCCTTGCTGTTTCCCCAACAAACTGGGCATGCATTCACCTTAGAGATTTTGCACCATGTCCTTCCTCTGTCCAGAACATTCTTTGCACAGATATCACAGTACTAACTGCTCCACCAATTTCCTCTCTTTGTTCTAATGCCATCTTCTCAATAAGGCCCACCCTCCTTACTATGCCATTATCCCATTATCCTGCTGTATTTATTTCTTTTTACCAGAGCAAGGATCACTTGCTATCATAAAATCTATTTTTTTTATTTATTATAATTACTTGTATGCCCCTTGCATTCAATAGAATAACAGCTTCATAAGGGCATGGGTTATTGTTTATTTCATTCATGGATGCTCCATGCCCCTAGAACAGTGCCTGGAACTTAGTAGGCACTTTTTGTACTTGTTGGATGAAGAAATGTACTTGTTAGTTATTTAATTTGTTCAATCCTTTACTCAAATTCACACGTATAGTCAATGTATAGAACATTATAAAATTCTGGTATATATTCAATATACAGAACTAATGAAGGTGAAGTGGTTGCTTTTGGTCCTGAGCTGGGGGTTCCAACCACCAACCCACTTGATCTCTCCGTCATCTTTGCCCTTTTCCCTCAGGAACCTCCCCAGACCTCCAGGGCTCTACAGAAAGCAACTGGAAAACTATGGCCTGGATGCATTGAAGCTGCAAGTTATTTTCATAAACTAACACAAATCTTACTCATCCATGGAAGTGTTTACATGGTGTGTGATACACCAGGACGAAATAAGAGATTCAGTGAATTCTCTGATCATCTGGTTAACCTGGCACTGAACATATGAATTTTCCATACTTGCTTCCCCAGACTTCACCAGCTAGAGAAGGACATGAGGTATAATGGCAAAGACGATTTAAACTGTTGGCTTTGAGCCCTATCTGGTAGAACCACCAGGACCTGAAAATCCACAAGATCTCATTCCTCCCCTAGGGTGGGCTCAGTTGTCCCCAACATTTCCCTTTGCAGTTGTGAGAAACCAGCCTCCACTTCCAGGGGACTTGCCCTGTTGACACCACAGCATTAGCTGACACTGTTGGCATGTTCCTCATAGCTTCTAATGCTAGCCTATCTTTCTCAAAGCTGTTACAGCTATCAGCGTGTAACCCTGGAATGTTACACAGCATGAGATGTCTGGTCTTTCTTATTTCCTCAGTGATTCTACATCCCCTCTTTTGAGACACTCAGGACAAGTTCGTCATGGACTGAGCCGGAGGCTGTCCAAAGCATCCCTCTACTGCCACATGTTAATTATAACCCAAGAGAGAGTCCAGAAACCCCAATTCTCCTTTCACGGGGTGATTTTGTCACCTTCGCATCTTTACCCCTGGAAACTTCTAGAGGTTCAAGGAACTGTCTGTTGCCTCTACTTAATCAAGAGTATTGATCCCAGGGTACCAGCCCCCATGAGCAGTTCTCAAAGTAGAACTGATGATGACTTCTAGAAGGCCTACTATGTGCCCAAAGTCATCAGAGCTGGTTAAGAACTTGTAAATATGACATATGGTACACTATGACTATTTTCATACATAGGTCATATCTCCCCTTACCTTTACACAATGAAATACATTAGAAGACATATATATATATATATATATATATATATATATATATATATATATATATTTATGTAGAGAGAGAGAGAGAGAGAGAGAGAGAGAGAGATAGATACATTAGAAGGTACTTTAAGTTAATTGATGACCCTCTTATAAAATAGTTTAGGGGAATAAAAGTAAGGATTGACATCGCATTCAAAAGAACTTCCTCAATATTTTAAATAAGGACGTACTACAAGAGAGGAAGTGCCAAGAAGAAATGTATATCTGCTAGGAAGGAAATACCAACACAATTCCACAGAACTAAATTTGACTCTTCATTTAGAAAAAAGAACATCAATAGCTGCAGACATGAAATCTCTCTAATCTTACTTATCTCAATCTTTCATACAAGCAAGACATTTTTAAAAATTGCAAAATCTTTAAGATTTTCTCTGCTTATCTCTGCTCCTCAGCCCTTCTTTTCAATTAATAGAATTAAAATATATCAAGATTGTTTATCTAGAGTCATGATAGGGTTGAGGGTTTTTCTAGTCAGCTGTGCATGCATATTAAAGCAAAAAGATTTGGGAGGATGCCGTCATTTTGATTTATTGCAGCAGAACAAAGCACGAGCTTGCAGACGTCAGTGGGGCTGCAACAGAGACTTCCTAATTCACAAATTACATTTTTTTCCTTCTGTATTCCTCCCTCCACACACTGGGAAGTCTGATAAACATGGAGATGTATAGTGTGTACTGAAACGTATAACAGATGCATACGCATGTAAGAATAGATTATAGAGAATGCATGCTTGCTAGACTTATAGACCTTAAGTCTATAAGAGAAAGGAAGGGGAATGACCTATCTAACCTTTCCAATGCAGACTATACAGAGCATTGTCTTCATGTACATTCTCTCTCTCTTTTGCTGGCTGTCCTACAGATGACGTTTATCGTTTAGTACACAGCCACAAGTCTCTGCATCCACAGTTTCCCAGCTCTCTGCTGGAGCGTTCCTTTCTCAGCAGGAGGAGATATTCCAGGCTTTGCACTGATTCCACCTGGTCTCTCCATAAAGATGGTCTTTTTTCTGCCCAGCTCTTTAGAGAGCCTGGTGAGCATGTGACGCCCTTGGCAAAGATCAGGGCCTGTGCCCTGTGACACACTTGTGAGTCCAAAGGGACGGAGCCAGCCAGGCAGCAGGAGCTCCCTCTTCCATCTTGTCCTTGATGAATGACAGGGTCACGACACAGTCTTCCACCTCACCAGGCCCACCCCACCCCCTCAAAACAGAGCCCTGCCCCTTTCTGCCCCATTTACATTGGTATCTTTGCATGTTTGCAAAATGTATCATTTCTGTCTTCTTGGATGCAAGAAAATGAGCCAATAATTTTCCAGGAGTGTGGCATCGTGTCAGCCTCTTTAACTCCGTATAAAAATCATTTTGCAGCCGGACCAATTTTAACTTATCGTGGGCAACAAACAGGCTACCCAAAATGAGATCTTGCACTGAAGTTTACCTACCAACATTTCAAGATAGGTTTTATGTTTATTGTGCTTAATCCTCATAGCTGAGCTCAGTTCTCATGCATGTCAGAATATGGGGTTGGACACGAAACGACAGAGAGTATATTTGAAACAGCGCCCCAAGTCCACGATGTGCTCGTGCCAATTTCCTTTTCATCGAGCACTGCCCAAAGCGCTTGGGATGACATTCGATACCAAAGACACGCTCCTCAGCATCAATGGGTCACATTCTAGCGATACTGGAAAAGAGGATGGCTTTCGTTTTTCAGTTTTTCCCTTCTTCAGCCCCTCATGAGGCTGCCCTCAAAGCCTCCCCTCCCACCCACCTCCATCCCTGGGGTATTTCCTCTCTCCTTCCTGGCAGAGGAGAAAGAACGTGGGGAATGGGTGGGGAGGTGATGTTACTGCTTCAAATACGCAACCTGCCCCCTTTAGCAGTGCTTCACTCAGTAACTACCTGAAAAAAGTTCACACAAATCCAGAAAACTTTTCCTGCTGTTAAAAGGCAGTGAGGACAAGTTACTGCAAAGGAGAGGCTAAACCTGCTTATAATTGTGCCTAAGAGTCTCCCCCTGAGTGCCTCTTGTTGCTCAGATGTGGCCTCTCTCTCTAGCTAAGCCAGCTTGGCGGGTGATCTCGCTGCCCTCCCCCCTACGTGGGATCTGACACCCAGGAGAGTGAAGCTCCCTGACAATGCAGGACATGACTCCTGGGGAGGAATCTGGACCTGACATCATGGGACTGAGAACATCTCCTTGACCAAAAGGGGGATGCGAAATGAAACAAAATAAAGTTTCACTGGCTGAGAGATTTCAAATGGAGTGGAGAGGTCACTCTGGTGGACATTTTTATGCACGATATAGATAACCCTTTTTAGGTTTTAAAGTATTGGAATAACTAGAAGTAAATACCTGAAACTATCAAACTCCAACCCAGTAGCCTTGACTTTTGAAGACGATTGAGTAACAATGTAGCTTACAAGGGGTGACCACGTGATTCTGAAAACCTTGTGGATCACACTCCCTTTATCCAGTGTATGGATGGATGAGTAGAAAAATGGGGACAAAAACTAAATGAAAAATGGGGTGGGATGGAGGGATGGTTTGGGTGTTCTTTTTTACTTTTATTTTTTTATTCTTATTCTGATTCTTTCTGGTGTAAGGACAATGTTCAAAAATAGATTGGGGTGATGAATGCACAGCTATACAATGGTACCGTGAACAGCTGATTGTATACCACGGATGACTGTATGGTATGTGAATATATCTCAATAAAACTGAATTAAAAAAAAAAAGGGAGTGAGACCTTTTGACGTGTTGAAAGCCATCCAACTGAACTCCAGCAGTGATCTGGGTAGCACAGGTGGCAGAGAAGCAAAGGAGCCTACAGCTGCTGTGCACAGTTCCCATTCCCGGATCTCCAGGCTTGGGGACTTTGCTATTTTGACTGGCAGCAAGAAAAACCAGGGCCCTAGACATGGAAATTTCTGAAATTTGAAAGAATGTGCAAACACTCTTCTTCTCAGTATCAGTTACAGGTTTTGAAGTAATTTGGAGGCATGGGGGATAGAGGCCACAGCCTGGGAAAAAGAAGTTAAAATTATTAAGGATTTACAACAACAACAACAAAAAGCAATTGGGCCATGCTCTCCATGACCACTTTATTCTGAGGCTGCTGTGCTTCGTGCACCTGACAAGTCAGGCTATGCTCGTAAACTGGAGGTAGTATGGCATGCTCTGTGAAAGTCTGATCTGAGCCAGCAGTGGTGGTCTGGAGAAGCTCCCAGGGGACCCCAGGATCACAATTGGGGGGCAGTTCACTCGATAAAGCCCTTGGGGTCCTGGTTTCAGAGCCACGAATTATCGACTGGCAGAACCTTTATAGTTCTGAATATATGTGGTTGCTCCAGAGGGGTGGTTTCCAGAAAGTACAACATGTTTCCATGGTGTCAATATCTCCAAGATGGAACCACTTACTGGGACAGGGCTCCATTGTGCGGCTTGCCCTGGGCCTCCACTGTGAGCTGTGCTATGGTTGAAACCCTGGGACTTCACCCGGGCTTCCCACATCCCTGGTTGCAACAAGGGCAAACCAACTAGGTTATTTAGCCAAAGGACAGCCATTAATTACATTTATCAGAGCATATTTATCTTATTAGAAATCTGCATGCATCAAGGTATTAAAATCCCCAAAGCATTAAGGATTCCTGCCACTCCAAACTGCTTTGGCTGCTGACGCATTTGCCCCTTGATTTGCATTCCTAACCAGTGTTTTGTTTTGTGTCAATAACACGCACACACACAAACACAAAACCAGGGTGGGAGGTGCAAGGAAATATGTACCAGCCACCCCCACCCATACAACATTTGACTAATTTGTGTTGCAGGAGCTTAAATGTCAGACCTTTCCGACCACCCTGTTTGCCTGCAAAACCCCATTTTTAACTCTAGATCCATGCTTTTGACACAGTCGTCAAGAAGCACCGAGGAGATGGCTCCACTGGCTGCAAGAATTGGCTCTACATCCATATTTTAACTGCATAAACCAAAGCAAGCCGTGCTCTGTGCATAATTGCATCTCTCAAAACAGAAAGATAAAATATCAAGTTTTTTCCTGTAAAGGAGAAAAGGCAGTTCCAGTCCCCCTGCTTTGCCCTGCCTGGGGCGCCGGGGAGCTGGAGGGGGGTGTTGTACACGTGCCAGGCGTGACGGTCTAACGGTTTGATTTATGAGCCTGATAATAAAAATCCCATTAGGCGCCTCTCATTGAGAAAAAAAGAAGCAGGAGAAAAGAAGCTGAGCGTGTCACCCGGCAGCATTGACGCAAGCAGCTCTGACGACAGCAGCAGCAGGGCTGCGGGCGGGGGTGCAGGGGGTCCGCGAGGGGCGCGCGCGCGCCGCGCTTCCAGGGCGCTGCGCCCCGGGGCTCCTTCGCAGCCCCTCTGCGATCCCCGGACCCCTCTGCCATCAAGCCCCCGGACTCGCAGTCCCCTCGCCCCGTACCACCCCCTTACTGCACCCCGATCGGACCCTACCCCTTTGCGATCCGCGCGCCCCTCGGACGCCCCCGGGCCCCTCTGCAGTCTCCCTGCCTCCATACCCGCTCCTCCGCGGCCCCCCGCCCCCACGCGGTCCCCCGGGCCTGCGATTCGATTCCCGCGACTCCCTCTGCCCCCTCCCGTGCCCCGTCTCCCCTCAGCTGCCCTCAGCGGAGCCCTGTGCACGCGCACGGGGCTGAGGGTGGGGGGCATCCGGGCTGAAAGGGCCGCGCCGGTAGCGCCCCAAAGGGAGGGCCAAAAGGAGTAAGGCTGGGGTCGGAGTGGGCGCACGTGGCCCGAGCGACACAGGGCGACCCCCGTGCATGGCCATATGTCAGCCTCCTTGCAGACCCACAGCCTGATTTGCCCTTGCGCGCGCGCGCACACACGCGCCCCAACCCGGTCCAGTCTCCGGCAAGAGCCCCTTGATCGCAGTGTAAAGAACATACTCGAGTCAGGATTATTTTTCTGTTCAAAGGAAATTTTCCGGACAAAAGATGAGTGTTGTGTGCAGTGTGTACGTACCGGTCCGATTTTGGCCGGTTTATCGTAAGTTCTGTCCACCGGTGTCTTCCCCTCCAAAGCTCTGGGAAGCCGGGGGTGGGGGGGGTGCGAGCTGGACCCCCGGACAAGCCCCCAGAGAGGAAATCTTGGGGATGGAGACCCCTGCTGCAGCCAGCAGGCAATGCTACTTCTCGGTGATAAAGCAAAACAAGCAAAGGCCTGCAAAGGAATAGCTGGCTTTCCAGACCAATGGATTTTCTCACACTTTCCAGAGCAGAGTAACCCTGGCTGGATTTAGAAATGATTCACAGACTCCTTTCTAAAGGTGCTAGAAAACTAATCGTATAGGCTAGGCCTGGACTTGGCAGCCATAATTTAGCTCTTGCCTTAATTTCTCACATTTCTACTCTCATCCTCCACTTGGGGTGATAGAGATAGTATTTAAAATTACCTGGTGGGGGGACAGGCCCAACTCCACGCAGCCCTACAGCATCCCCCACCCTGCAGAGAGACTTTTGTGAATAACTTCCTGCTCATTTCTAGTAAACCCTAATTAAAAAAAAAAACAAAACAAAACATGAATGTCTGTTAGAAATGCTGGTTCAACCAGTTTACCCTTCAAACAGCCAACCCTGAAAGAGGAGCCCAAAGGAAAACATCACTGCCAAGAGCATCCAGTTCCCCTAAAAACTGAAATAAGACAACAAAAGTGTCTAAGGACTGTCTTGCTCTCTCAACTTTTGTCAAACCAAAGAGATCACTATGCCTCTTAGCATTTAGGAGTGGGTTCAGATCTTACCTGGTAACCTCTGGAATTCGTCTTTGATAGCGTCTCACCAAAGAGTGCCCCGTGGCACCCCTGCCCCCCAACACTGCTGCAGATCCATGCTCATCTCATGGATTTTTCTGGAAGAAAAATAATTTCAGCATCTTTGGTGACGGCAAACTTAAGTATATTTGGTTTCCATCTCTGCCAAAGCAGAGGAAGGTGCATTTAGTGGCTTAAAATAACACACATTTATTATCTTGCAATACTGAGGTCAGAAGTCTGGCCTGGGTCTCATTGGGCTAAAATCAAGGTATGGGCAAGGCTGTGCTCCTTTCTGGAGATTCCAGAGGAACATCTGTTTCTTTGCCTCTTCCAGCTTCTAGAGCTGGTTTGGATTCTGTGGCTTCTCATGGCCCCTTCCTCCATCTTCAAAACCAGCCTTCTCCTATCTTCTTCTGACCACATCCCAAAACACTCTTCCACTTTAAAGGACCCATCTGCCATGTAAGGTGATGTGTTCATAGGTTCTGGAGTTTAGGGTGTGGCATCTTTGGGGACTGCTATTCTGCCCACCAGACCAAATACCCTATTATAGTTTATGATTTTATATTAAGGATTATTGCTTTATGCAAACTCAGGCTTTCAAGCCAGTTGACTCACAATTTATAAATATTCAGTGGAGAAACTAAGGCTCTTTTGTGTGACCTCTTTTTGGTAGCTCCACTCCAATCACCCAAAATAGATAAGTCAGTGCATTCATTCCCATAAACGTACTAAGTCCCCACAGAAGCAACATTTTCCATTTGAATCATATTCTCTTACAGACCTGTTGATCATTTTGGCTGATACTGGTTCCTGGACATCATTTTAAAAAGATGCATGCCTTTTTAACACTCCATTCCATTCAGGGAGTCAGGAAACATGGGTTCTTGACCTTGCTGTGAGCTCAGACCCATCATTTCATACCCACTGGCTTCACTGTCTTTGTCTGAGGGTTCTGTGCCTGCACGAATACACTGTTACGGCAAGCGATGGAAAGCACATGTGCAATTTGGAGTCACGCTCAACCACTGTTTATTACATTTACCCTTCTCCAATAGCTTTTAGGATTTCTCTCCTTGACCTTTTGGCTTTTGGCACTCCAGGTCTCAAGTTTATTTCTCATGGACCCCACTTCACAGACTGTGGGTGCTTTCTGACAGAGGCTGCCTTCTGTCTTTTGGTCCTGGGAAATTCTTTAAGGAAAGCTTCTTTAAAGCTCTGTAATATTGCTTACCTTCTGTTTTCTATTCTTTTCTTTGAGGATTTCCTGTTAGCTTGATGTCGGCACTTCTGACCCATAATCCTTGTCTCTTAAATTTGTCTTTCAGACTCTCCATCTTGACATTTTTGGAGTATCCCTGACCCCATCAACCAGCTCAGTAAGTTGCTCTCTTCTTTTATCCATTCTCCTCGCTAGCCTTTGAGATCCACCTTTTTAAATTGTCATGGTTAAGTTGTTCATCTTAATCTCATCGATTGGTTCATTTTCCATAACCATTCCATTGCTCCATGGAGGAAACGTTCCCGTAAACCTCTTGGAATCTTTTCATTGCTCCTTCTTTTACAGGTTGGGATGATTGTCCTGTGATCTCTGCATCCCCCCAAGTATGTTTTTCTGTGTGTCCGTCCCTCCTTTCACAGTGGTAGTGCTTCTCAGTGAGTGGTGGGTCTTGTCTGGGGGTTCATCTCTGCAACCAAGAAGCTGGATGAAAAGCCTGCTGGGGTTAGAGACTGTGTGGGAGATAGTGTAAATGAGATTTTATAAAAGTGTCTCATGCAACTGTGGGAATGCACGAGTCCAAAATCCATAGGGCAGGATGCACAAGTCCAAATTCTGTAGGGCAGGCTGCAAGTTGGCAACTCTGATGAAGGTCTTTGATGAACTCCCCAGGAGAGGCTGGCTGGCTGAAGAAGTGAAAGTTCTTTCTCTTCTCCCTTAAAAGCCTTCAACTGATTGGATTAAATCCAACTGACTGGATTCTCTTATTGTGGAAGACATTCCCTTAGTTGATCGTAGATATGATCGGCCACAGATGCAATCAACTGACTGATGATTTAATAAACCAGCCATGAAATGTCCTTGCAGTAATGGTTAGGCCAGTGCTTGCTTGACCAGATACCTGGGCACCATCATCTGGCTTGAGTTCAGGGTTTTAGGCAGAATGGGAGGGCTGGTGTACCCAGCACAGTCACACAGAGCCCTGAGCTCCAGTGGGCCTTGACTCTGCTGTCACCTTCTAGAAATTCTTAACAACTAATGAACAAGAGCCCCTACATTTTCATTTTGCACTTGGCCGCGCAAATTACCCAGCCCATCCTGGGCCGATAGGACATGCTGCCTGGCTGGGAGCCTTTCTGTCCTTGGGCATCCTGAGCAGCCAGTACGCTGCCCGTCATGCTCTGCCCAAGCACAGCTCCTGTCCAGAGACGGTCCCCGGTCCTGGGGTTCCCAGCAAGGGTGTGGCGTAGGGCTGTGGAGGAGGCAGCATCAGCAGGGATGCTCTGCTGCTGTAACAAGCCATCCAAGAAGCCCAAGCTGCCTACTTCTCTCGCAGGGTACAGTCCTGAGGTGAGTATTTCAGGCTGGAGACTGGTGGTTTCCAAGGCTGCACTGGTCACTGATGTTCTGGGCTGCAGGGAAAGGAAAGAGCCTAGAGCAGATATACCGGGTCCCTGGTGGACTTTGGCAGGGGCAGGGCGTGCAACACCTTCCACTCACAAGACCCAAGACAGCTCATCATGGGGCCATTGTAACTGCAAGGGAGACTGGGAAATACAGAGCTCTGTGTCTTTTGATGGGGAAGAGAGACAGAGGGGGTTTTATGGAAAGTCTTAGCCACCTCATCCCTTCCCTGCTGGTTCCCATCAGACCCTCTTGTTCCTGGGTCTCTCCTTCTGGCTGCAGTAGTCCTGTGTCAGCCCTGTGCTCTGATTCCCTTCCTGTTCCCATTTGCTTTGCCTCTTAAGGAACCTCAAGAGACTTTTCCTCTAGTGACGTCTGAAATCAATTTATTTTTCAAAATATGTTTTCTCATTTTTCTAAGTTTTGGTGCAAGGCAGGGAGACAGCAGCATATTCTTAGTTAGCTATCTAAAAACTTGCAAAGGTGATACTGGATCAATGGCGTGGATAGGGGAGAGGTAGATCTGCTGGGCCTTTTGGAGAAAAGATTGTAAATGTGTGTCACCTTATTGCTTAAAACCCTTTGATGTGTGACTGCGTGATTGTGAAAACCTTGTGGGGACAAAAATAAGATGAAGTATAGGGTGGGACGGAGGGATGGAAAGATTTAGGTGCATTCTTTGGTTTTATTTTTATTTTGGAGTAAGGAAAAGTTTCAAAAATTGATTCTGGTGATGAATGCACAATTGTATAATGGTGCTGTGAATAACTGAATGTGCACTGTGGATGACTGTAGGGTGTGTGAATATATCTTAGTAAAACTGTATTAAAAAACTCTCTGATGACTACATGTTGTCTCAGAATAAATCTAATTTTGCGTGAAGTTTATGGGTCCCCATATTATCTGGTCCTTTCCATTCCTTCAGCCCTAATTCATACTACTCTGTGTCTTGTCCCCTGCTCACATTCTGTCTAGACTGTAGAGTCTCTAGAGGCTCTGAAAGGCTCTTTGTCTCTTGAGCAGTCTCACACCTGATCCTTCTATCTAGAACATTCCCCCACTTTATTTTCTCCTAACGCCCACTCAGTTGTTAGATCATGCCACAAATACCACTTCAAAGAAATCTTCTCTTGCCATTTTCCATCCCAACCCAAAACATGTTGCCTTATTATGATCTGTGATTGCAGTGTGTCATTTTCCTTCACAGCATGCAGTTCAACTTTATTTCCTTTGCACCCTCCCCCAACACTGGAAGCTTTGCCCTGGGTTCTGACCCAGCCTGTTTAGGCTCAGTCATGCTACACTGTGCAAGCACGTGCTCGGCACCTGTGCCGTGTGCCCTAAATACGTTTTGGTTGATCAAGCAAATGAGAGAGCGATTCATAAGCACTTGAATGAGCTAAAACGTAGATAATAGGAGAGTGTTTGTTTCTATGTGTGATGTCCAGATCCTAAGTCTTCATTACAATGATGGTTACTGGTAGGCGGGACCATAGAAGGAGCTATCCTACCTGCATTTTCATATGGTCTGATAAACTCCCCAGTTGCACTTCCGGTTTTCTTTTTTCTTCTGCATTTTTCTTCCCACATGCAGTATCTTTCCCATTTTCCGTCATCTATTAACTCTGCTAATTATATAGTTTCCTTTTACAATTGCTTGCACTTGAAATATTTTATTAGCTATTTCCAGCATGTTTCAGATATAAAAGACAATTGGTAGATGGGAACGACTGTGTAGTTTCTTTCTTTTTTTAAAAAAAAAAGAACCTAAGGGAATTCAAAATGAACTAAAGATGTTTATTGCCATCCTTCTTTGATTTGTATAGAATTTCTTCAGATACATGTTTAGATATAATTTTCCATATTTGATGTTTTTTCAGTTGAACATGTGCATGATAAACCTCGTTCACACTCATATACATTTATGTTTTATGGTAACATTACTATGGTTACCAAAAGAAATAATTGGAAAAAACTTGTGATCAAAGATCAAATTATAAATGGGCTACATGCTGTGACAGTGTGTTCTTTCATTTGTACATCAGTCAAAAGCCTAGAAATTCTCAGTGGGAGATTCCAGATTTGCAAGAGAATCTCTACCATTTCAAACCCTAGTAAGAATGTTGAGAACTATCTCAAATCGGAGAGAAGCATCACAAATTTAAATGGAATTTATTTATTTTTAACTTGTAAGGGAAACCTAGTGTTGAATTGTTACAAATAGCATGAAGCAGAGGGAGTGGGATGTTTGTGAGCACTTGGAGCATGACAGAGCATGATATATGTTTTCAAGTAGCTCTGGTTTTCAACAGTCTCATTTAATAGGGTGCATACATTTTGTAAAAATCTTGTTTCCCAAAGGTATGTAGCTGATTACCAGGTATTCCAATTTAACTTTGGGCACAATTATGGTTGGCACTTGGTTTGGCCCAGCAATTCTTTTATTTTGTTGACAACTCTTATGTCTGTTCCTTAAAGAGCCATAGCCTCTAATTTGTCCATTCTGTTTCTGTAAAAGCACATCAGTTGCTACCCTAAAATCAAGATAGTCAAGATATTTTGATGTATCTTAGCTCTTTTTTTCACAAAATGGTCAAAATCTGCAGTCACTAATGGGTAACAAGAATAAAATCTTTCCACAGACATTGAAGTGGTAGAGGAAAAAAAGACTTTATACCACATTAAAACATGTTCACTATATGAGAACAATACCCACTATATTTGGCTCCTGCCTGTTAACCATCAGGAAATTATTTGATGCTAAGATAGATGAAAATATCAATGGTAAAAGCAGAAGCCCCCTTTACTCAATCTGAAAAATTTTGATTATACATCTATATAAGGATTCAGGCACTGTGTTGATTGCTGGAGACAGAAGGAGACAGACCTGGGGTTGGCACTGAATTATGGTGAAAGAAATATGACAGACACTGTTGATTGTTTTTCCAGGCTCTAGTCTCCCATTATGCCCTTCTGAAAGATCTCTCGTTCTGAGCTCAGTCCCAGGAGAAATAGTCAGTTCATCCAGTGTTGTTATGACAACTGGTAATCTATGACATAGGCCTGGCATCTAAACAAATAAAATACTTAGTAATAAATTTAACTGATATACTGAAAACTACACAACACTGGTGAAAGAAGTCAAAGAAGACCCAAATAAAGGGAAGACATCCCATGTTCATAGATTGGAAAAGTTAACATTGTTAATATCTCAGTATTACCCATAGGAATACATAAATCCAATACAGAGCCTATTAAAATTCCAGTCCTTTTTGCAGAAATGGAAAAACTGATCCTCAAATTTACATGGGAACAAATTTATATGCAAGGAGCCCCAATAGCCAAAATAATCTTGAAAAAGAACAACAGGGTTGGAGGACGGAACACTTTCTGATTTCAAACGGTATTACAAAATGAGAGTAACTGAAACTGTAGTATTGCCACAAAGATAGACAAATTGATCAGTGGAACAGAATTGCAAGTCCAGAAATAGACCCACACATCTGTGGCTAACTGATTTTTGTCAGGGGTGCTAAGTTCATGCAGTGAGAAATGAATTGTCTCTTTGACAAATGGTGTTGGGAAAACTAGATATCTACATGCAGAAGAATGACGTTAGACCCCTACCTCACACCATATGCAAAATGAAGTTAAAATGGACCAAGGACCTAAACGCAAGAGCTAAAACTATAAAAACCTTACAAGACAACAAAGGGGAAAATCTTCATGACCCAGGATTCAGCAATGGATTCTCAGATATGACACCAAAACATGAGTAACAAAGGAAACAATAGATAAATTTGATTTACCAAAATTTAAAACTTTTGCACATCAAAGGATATAATCAAGAGAGTGAAAAGATAACCTATAGTATGGGATAAAATGGTTTCAAGTCATATATTGGGTATAAGTTTAATGTCCAGAATATATAAAGAAACTTTGCAATGAAAAAAAAATTAAAAATGGACAAAGGACTTGACTAGAACTTTCCCCAAAGAAAATAATACAAATGGTCAATAAACACATGAAAAGATGATCAACATAATTAGCCTTCAAGGAAATGCAAATCAAAACCACAATGAGATACCACTTCACTCCCACGAAGATAGTTATTAATAAAAACAAACAAACAGAAAACAAGTGTTGGAGAGGATGTGGAGAAATTAGAACTCTAATGCATTGTCGGTGGAAATGTAAGATGGTGCAGCCACTGTGGAAAGCAATATGGCAGTTCCTCAAAAATGTAAGTATGGAATTACCATTTGATCTGGCAATTCCACTTCTAGGTATACCAAAGAGAATGAAGACAGGTTCACAAACAGATAAGTGTAAACCAATGTTTATAGCAGCATTATTCACAATAGCCAAAAGCTGGGAACAACAAAATTGTTTATCAGCAAATGAATGTACAAACAAAACGTGGTTCACACATACAACGGAATATTATTCAGCCATGAGAAAAAAATGAATTTATGAGACTGCTGCAATGTGGAAAAACCTCAAAAACATTATGCTCAGTGAAATAACAAGACACATAAGGATAAAAATTGTATGGTATCTCTTATAAGAGATGCCTAGAAATAGCAAATTTGCAGAGACAGAAAGCAGATTAGAAGTTACTGGGGGAGGGGAGAGTGGAGGGAAAAGGAAAGGTGGAATATTTGTTTGTAAAAATAAAAAATAAGTAAAATAAATAATTTAAAAAAATCCTCTCTGGGACAGGATCTACGTTAGGAATAAGGAAACAATGATCAGGAAGAACTGTGTTTGGTCATATGGAACTTATTTGCTAATGGGGAAGCAGACAGACAGACGCCAACAAAAGAAAGTGCCTAACCATTTTTGCTGGAGAGAGAAGAGAGGAGGGGAGGGGAGGGGAGGGGAGGAGGGAGGGGGAAAGAGTGGAGAGGAAGTTGGTTCTTCAGCACAGACATTCCATTTCCTTCTGGGGAGCAGGGGCTCTGGGAGAGAGCAGCGGGGTTACCTGGAAGAGAGAGGGAGGCATGTGGGTTTTCCCACATCACTTGTCCAGGCTCCCACATCCACCCCCACACCGAGCCATGCCCCAGAAGAAAAAAGAAGTTGGGTTTTTGTTTACTTCTAGCAGAACACATTCTTACAATACACATGTGCACACACAAACTTCATTGCAATAAAGCAATAGGACAAAATATACCCCAGCACAGATATGTCCAGGGTGCTGTGAAGCAGAGAAGAACCTAACTTCATCCCAAGAAGGACAGAGTGTGGGAGAACTTCTAGCAAGAAGTGACCTCCGATATGAGCACTGAAGAAGAAACCAGAGTCTCCCAGGTAGATCCTGGTATGGGGTGAGAGTCTGGGCAGGGAAGTCCTGGCAGAGGGAAAGGTGTAGGAGAAGTGAGAGAGGAATGAAAGAGCACAACATGATTGAGAAACTTAGGTGCTCAGTGTGGCTGAAGAATAAGGAGCACAAGACAGGTGGACGAAGACAAGCCTGAAGAGATAAGCAAGAGCCAGCTCTAAAGGGCTCTCCGAGGCCAATATGCAGTTTGGACTTTATCTTAAAGGGATTTATTCAACTATGTCGAATGACATGGTCAGATTTCCATTTATCAAAAATTACTTGAGTATGGGACAGGGGAAGTAAGAATAAGGAAAGGAGATACATCAGGTGACATCCATAATGGCAAGCAAAATAGACACACATATTTAGGACGACTAAGCTATGCGGCTTGTAGCAGAAGAAGCGGAAGAGATATGATGTGATTAATATTACTGAATTTATATGGTACGTTTTAAAATATGTTTAAAATATGAATATGATAACATCCTCTCAAAAAGCTACTGAAGGGCTGACCACTGATTTGCTGTGTTATATTGTTTACCCTCATTTTCCTCATTTATAACCTAGAGAATTTGGGGGTTGGGAGATCAGTATCGAATAATGTAATGTTCTTCTTAGCTCTAAGAATCGGTGATTAGACTCAATCTTCATTTTCAGATTTAATCCAGTCACAACTTTAAATAAGCATAAATAGGACTCTCCATGTCTCCTATACTCATTTCAAAACAGTGTCCCCAAACTTAGACACAGTAGAAATTACTGTGCTCAGTTGCCAAGATAAGAATCTCAAAATGTGTAGGGGAACAGGGAAAGTATCAGTTGCCATTTTTATATAACAACGGATGGTAATTAAGTAGGCTACTCCATCAGAGTTGGCTTTGATTTTGTTCTTTTTTTTCCTGCACTTTTCCCCCATTTACTAACACCCCATTTATCTGAAAATCTCATTTCTTCTTGGAAAGAGAAGAACCTGAAAATACTGGGCACTCCTCCGAGAAAAGAGGAGAGGAAAAGATCTGACTGTGGGAAACAGCTCCCACTAAAGCCAAGCATGGAACTCCCCAGTGTTTCTCTCAGAGTCACCTTCTCATTCTTAAAGAAATCTTTAAGATCTTAGTCATTTTGGAAGCAATAACACAGGGTCCAGGAAGCAGGGAGAAAGGGACCGGGAGGCAATTCAAGGGTTTGAGTTAATGCCAGCCACACACAATCATGGTGGACATCTTGGCATGGGAAGGTGGGAAACCTTCAGAGAACCGCGTTCTCTTCTAGCTTGCACAACTAACTTGTTACCCTTTCCCATAGCTTAGATGAAATGGCATTGAAGCCTATAAAATACCAGGTAATTTGATTTGATCATTACCTTGATGTGGGAAGGAAGTGGCCTGAATAAAGGAAAAAAAGTATTGTAGCCATGATAAAGGCATCTCGACACGCAGCACAAGTTAACATAGTTCTCCGGCTTATACATCAGGCTCCTGTGAGTCTTCACATGAGCGCTTTTCCGGATGTGCAAAGCTGATGACAAACCTTCAGATTCTTCTCAGATTCTGCTTGAAGTGGCCCATTTGCCTCTGTGATGTTAATTACCAATTCAGCAACCCATAGGAAAGTTTAAACCATTTTCAGATGCTCTTTCTGAAGATGGGCAATCACACAATATATTAAGAACCATTTCCATCTTCCTCACCACATCCAGGCATGGCCAGCTCTTCTCCTGCCTTTGGCTCCTCATCCCATGTAACAGCTTCTTGGCTGCTTCTGCCATCTCTTGTCTCACCTCCTTCTGACCCCAAACTGCTGACAGAATTTGCTTTCTAAAACATGGAGGATACCATTTCCTCTCCTTCAGAATGGAAGTCTTTCATCATCTATTTACTTTCCAGCCTGACTCTTGAACTGCAGCAGCTCGAACTCCCTAGCAGTTTTTCAAAATCATTCCACTATCTTGTGCTTCTGGGTCTTTGCACAAATGTTCTCTGTGCCTAGACTCTGCTGTGGAACTCCTACACAGCCTGCAAAACCCAGCTCAGATGTTCCCTCCTTGCTGAAGTCTTCTCTGACCCACCTCTCTCCTTGCGGTTGGAGGCTCTTAACTTCATTATAACCTCACCATCTGCCTCATCCCTTTTTGTGGTCCTAGCTCACTCTTCCACTAGAATGCAAAGTCCTCAAGGAGAGATACTGGGATTTTCACCTTTGAAGCCCTAGAACTTAGTGACTGTTGAATGAATGAAAGTGTTTCCCACTTAGTATAAGCACTCCAAAGTTTCATGAAAATGGAACAATTACTTGCTGGATATTAAGGGATGTTGTGAGGCCAGAGGCTGGAACTCTATCACAGATAAACTGAAGTAGGACTGAAGGGGGCTCAGAGGTCTCCCTTTTTCTGAGTGTGACCAAGGAGCCAGTCATGCCCCTTTGTTGCCCTCTGCAGGCTTTCAACTTGGGCAGAAATTAAGATCAACAGGGAGAAAAGAAGAATAGGGAAGAGAAAGAAGGGACCAAAGCAAGTGGGCAGGGTGGGAGAATGTCACTGCATTTCCCAGGAGTCACCAGAAGACTGAACAGTAGTCTTGGGCAGAGGCTCTCATGTATTTCTATTTTTAATTTGGGGGACCATTTTGGCCCAGAAAAGGCCTCTTCCAGCCACCAAGCTCAACTTCTTCTATTTGCTGTCAAGCATCTCCTCGATTCTGTGGTGAGAGTCAAAGAATTTTAGTGAAGTTAAGTCTAGTTTTTATGCAATATTACAAGCAAAGACAAGAATTCCTGCCATCATGGAGCTGCATTTTAGTGGGGAGACAGACAATAAATGAGGCAAATAAGACGGCTGTAAGTAATTGCTAAGAAGGGGAAAAAAATTCAGGGAAGGGGGATAGGAAGACTCAGAGGCTGTGGTGTTGAAGGTTTTGCTGAGAAGGGGCCTGAATACAGGGGTCAAGGAGAAGGGACAACAAGCCCTGTGGATAGCCACAAAAGAGGGCTTTGGAGAGGGCATAGCAGGTATGAAGACTCTGCATTGGGAGAGTGTCCAAAACATTCTAGAAGCAGCAAACCAGTGTAGTTAAGAGATAAGTGAGCAAGGGGGGATGTAATAGGAATCAAGCTCAGAGAGGCAGGAGTATTTTGCAGGTCATTATAAGGACTTTGGCTTTTACTCTGGGAGGTTGAGAAGTTGCTGGAGGGTTTTTAGGTGGAAACTGACATGACTCATGTTGTAACAGGCTCCCTCTAGCTACTGCACTGAGAACAGACTGAACAGGACATGGGCAGAAGCAGGAGACTAGTTAGATGGTGATGGCAATAATCCATGCTGGATATGAAGGGTGTAGGATCAGGGTTGTGTCCATGGAGATAGTGAAAATTACTTGGAGCCTGGGTGTGTTTTAAAGGTAGAGCAGATAGATTTTGCTGACACACTGAATGTGCCTTATGAAAAAAAGAGGCATCAAGTCACTCCAACGCGTTTGGTCTAGGGGTAACTGAGAGGGTGAGATGCTCACTTATTGAGATGGCAAAAGTGTGGGAGAAGAAGGCTTGGGATGGGGTCAAGGTTCAAGAGCCCCAGGTATAGTTATGTTAAGTTTCAGGTGCCTTTTAGACTGCCAAGTGGAGAAGGTAGCTAGATCTATGGGTCTAGAGTTTAGAGGAGAGGTGTGGGCTAAATATCTAAGTGCAAAAGTCATCAGTATGTGGATATTTAAAACCAAGAGACTGAGTTCTCACTCCATCAAGGAAGTAATTATTGATAGGAATGAAAGAGATCCATGGAGTAAGCCCTGGGACACTCCAATAGCAAGGATGGGGGAGAGGAGGCGTTCAGCAAATGCCATCAGGAAGAAAGATCCAGAAAGGTGGTGTAAAAATCAGGAGGTGTGGTGTCTCGAAAGCCAAGTGAAGGATGTGTTTCAGCTTAAGAGGAGAGAATGAACTCTTGTCAAATGCTGTTGACAAGTTAAATAAAATGAGGACCCCTGGATTGAGCTACCTGGAGGTGATTTGTGAATTCAATGACAGCAGGATTTTGCAGGGCAATGGAGGTGAAAGTCTGAATAAAGCTTTACTGGAGTGGGTTCAAGAGTAAATGAGAGGAAAAGAAACCAGAGAACAGAGTATACAGAACACATAGGCAACTGGTTTAAAGAGGAGGGGAGACAACAGGGTGGTGGGTGAAGGAGAAAGTGGGGTCAATAACTTTTTTTTCTTTTTTAATGTGAGAAAGGACAGCATGTGTGTATGATGGGGAAGATGCTGTGGATGACTTAGAAGGGAAAGCTAAGAAAATTGCTGAATGAATTTAGTGAATGAGTGCAAATCCCCAGCACCCGTGGAAGGGAGCTTTATTTGCACAGTGAGCCCGGTGAACAGACACTTCTCTCAGCACCTTCTGTGAGGGGATGGCCGAGGCCCGCCCTGGAGGCCCTGGGCAAAGTTCTCGCCCTGCAAAGACCGCAGGAGAAAGTTGGCCACTGTGCCAACTGCCATTTGCTATCCCCAGGCCCGGCGCGCAAATCTTGCCAGTGTCCAGCGAGCTCCATTGAAATCTTGCCGCACCTACGTGTGTGTTGGGGGGGGGCGCCTCAGAATTCAGTCCTGTGGGCTCCCAGGCTCTCTGCCTTTGAACACCGGCTAGAAGCGCGGGTGACGCATTTGGGGGGCTCTGGCCTCACCACGCGGCTGCTCCCCGCAGAGCGAGACCATTAATTTCTCCGGCGAGCCAGGCTGGGGCGCGGGAACCCACTCTGCAGTCCTCCCGCTCCGCACCCCCAGCACACGCCGGGGAGAGGCGGGAGGGGCCCCGGAGAGCAGGGCCCAGCGGTGTTCAGCGTTCAGGGGTGCCGCGACACCCCTCGCCCCAGCCCTCCCCGGGCGCCCTGGTGTCGCCTTCTGGGCGCAGACACAGGCCCCTGCTCTCCTTCCCCATCCACGCTCCCTGCAGGGGAAGGGGCTGAGCTCTTGTTCCTTCAGGGGCAGGAAAGACCCCTGGGGAGGGAGCGGGGAGCGATAGGCAGGCGCCTGGTCCGCTTCAGGGTGGTGTTTGGGGTCTGCGCCCCCGCGCGGGGGTGGCAACGTGGCGCTGCAGCATATCCAGGCGTGGGGGGGGAGCACCCCCAGCTACCCCCACCCCCAGCTACCCCCTCCCGCGACCCCCCAGCTGGCCGGGTCCTTGCGGGCAGACCCGCTCTCCGTGGCGCCCGCAGAGCTGCTGGACTACCCGGCGGGGGTGGGGGTGGGGGCTGCGGCTCTCCGTGGTCTAAGCTGATCTATGAATGAAGAAGGGAACGAGAAAAAACGTACATTCCACTCCCTCCTCCCCCGCCCCTTCTTCGCAGCAGAGTCATCCCGACAGAAATTGACAGAAGGCGGGGGCGCGGGGGCCCCTGCGGGGGCGCAGCGCGGGGGACCGGCTGGCTGGAGCCTGCACTATTTATGTCCTACCCACCTCAGCCCCAGAGCGTCCCCACTCCACCCCCACCCTCCCCCCCCGAGTGGGGAGGGGGGGCGGGCTGGCAGGTGCGGGGGTGGGAGCCGTCTCTGCGGGCGCCGCGGAGCCAAAGGTCCGGCTGCTGACGTCGGAGCGCCGCGCTCCTGTCACTGAGCGCCCCGGCACCCGGGGACTGTTACGGCAATGAGGCTCAGACGTCATCGCCTCCTGTTGGACGCGGGCGGAGGGGGCCCGGGCAGCATCTCCCGGCTTAAAGGAAAACTCTCTGAGTTCTAGGCAGCCGGGGGAGACTTGATCCGGGGAGCATATGCACCCAAATATTAAGTGCGCGCGGCACGCTCACACACACGCACACACACTGACACGCACACACACTCTTCCCTAGGTTCATCATAACGGTGTGCGGACCCAAAGTTGCTGCCCCTGGGACCAGGAGCCGAAATGCACTGCTCTGCACCGGTTGCTAGCGCGCTCAGCGCTGCTTTCCTCAAGACCCCCAAATGGAGAGAAAGAGAAATATGCACCGTTTAGAGTTGTCTTGCCTCTTTCGTGAGATCAGCACGAAATCTAGGGTGCCTCGGGAGTGTGCCTGCTGAATGGAACACCTGGGAGCGTTCTTGGAGAGGTCCTGAATTGGATCACCTGGGCCCGCTTTGCAACTTGTTTTGCGCGCTTCTCTCAATGGAGCGGGAGATCCGCCCGACCCTTGGCCGCCTGGCCTTTCCCCCCTGCTCAAATGCGCGAACTTGGAAGGAAGCAGAAAGCAGATATACTGCCTCATCATACTCCTGGCGGGTGAGTTGATACGTTCTTTTCTTAAACCTAATATTTAATCCCTGAGAGTGCAGAGAAACTTAATTCCGAGCTTTTCCTACTTTTTCTTTTAACTTCCCATCATTTCCTCCATCCTTTTTGACATAAGAAAAGATACAGGTGTGTGCTGTGTTTGGGGACATGACTGGGCGAGGAGTGGTGAGAGGAGAAAGTAGAAACCGGAGTTTATAAAGCCGGAGGACTCAAGGGGTTGGCAGAGGAGGTGAGAGAGACTGGCGCCCACCCGAGCGCCGCAGTGATTGCCCAGGTATGCGGTTGGAAACGAGGAGTTTTGGGGCTCCAAGTTACCCGCCAGCTGCAGACCGCAGCGCCTGAGATGCGTGCCCGGCAGGTGCCTCCTGAGGCGGCCAAGAGAAGCTGCTGGCGCGCGCAGCTTCCAGCCTTCCCTCCTTCCGCACCTCCCTTCTCCAGTTCTGAATGAGGACAAGGACGTCCCCCCTCCTCTTTTTCCTGAGCCTCCTCTCTCCTCTGTCCTCCCACCTCTCCCAGCCTTTTTTTTTTTTTTCTGCAAAAGCTCCTATGATGTCACAGGCGAGGAGGGGGCCCGGAGTCCCCTGAACTTGAAGGCATCACCATGTAGCATTCTGCAGCATTTTATTTTATTTTATTTTTTTCCTTCTACCCAATTTTCCATGCAGTGCATGAGAACCCCCGCACCAAACTCCCCAAGCACTGCTCCCCACCCCCACTCAGAGGACATCACGCCTTCATAAATAAATAGGGGCAAGAGTCCTAATACATAGCACCCCCACCCCCCCCCACCCCCTCCCAAATTAGAAAGAAATCAGCTGCGATGCCCAAGGAGCCT
>PVKY010001090.1:0-35688 GCA_004027775.1 Bradypus variegatus | reverse complement strand
TAGGTATATACCTCAAGGATTTTGAAAACAGGTGTTCAAATAAAAGCTTATACCTGCCTGTTCATAGCATCACTTTTCACAGTAGCCAAGAGGTGAAATCATCCCAAATGTCCATCAACAGATGAATGAATAGGCAAAATGGGGTCGATCAAGACAGTGGAATATTATTAAGCCATAAAAAGGAATGAAGTACTGATATATGTGAAAACACAGATGGATCCTGAAAACATTACGTAAGTGAAAGACGCCAGTTACAAGAGACTACATATTGTATGATTCCATTTATGTGAAATAAGCAGAAAGGTAAACACGCAGACAGAAAGCAGTTTAGTGGTTGCCAGGGGCGGGGGGAAGGGGGCATGGGGAGTGACCACTTAATCAGTACGGAATTTCCTTTAGGGGTGATGAATAACATCCTGGAACTGGATAGAGGTGATGGTTGCACAACATTGTGAATGAACTTAATGCCACTGAATTGTACACTTTACAATGGTTAAAATGGCATATTCTATCTTATGTGTATTACTAAAAAATAGCATCTACTGCAGTAGCTCACAGCAACAGAGGGTTGTAGTGAGGGGCCCAGCAGAGAAGTTCATCCTTTGCCTGAGTGAGCATCATATATTGGCAGCTGTTATTACCAGTTTCACCATTTCAGGAAGTTGACTGGAGCTCATTCATTCCCTCATTTAGTAATTCATCCATCTACCCACCCACCCATCCATCCAACCATCTATTCATCCATCCATCCATCCATCCATCCATCCATCCATCCATCCACTCATTCATCCACCCACCCACCCATCCATCCAACCATCCAACCATCTATTCATCCATCCACCCACCCACCCACTCATCCATTCACCCATCCATCCAGCCATTCATCCAGCCGTCTGTCCATCCATCCATCCAATCATCCATCCATTCATTCAACAAAAACATGCTTAGCATCTCCCATGTGCCATGTGCTGAGCTGTTCTATGTGTTACAGGGATTCAAGTGCTTGCCACTGTGGAGCTCCTTCCTGGGTGGGAGACAGTCTATTGAAGGGCAAACGTGTAAACAAGCAAGATAGTGTCTGACGATAAGTGCCTGAGGGAATGAAAAACAGGCCAATGTGCTGCTGGGGCAGATCCATCAGCCACGATGGTCAGGAAGAACACCTGGAAAGATGCAATATGTAAGCTGAGGCCGAAATGCTTGGAAGGAGCTTTATATTTGGGGTCCCTTGGCTTTTTTCCCATGCATTTTGTCCCTTGTGCTGGGCTCCCAGATCACCCAGCGGCTACTGCAGCTTTCCTGACCTTCCAGGGAATGATGTGGGGGGCCAGCATGGGGAGCTGGTCTGCTCCCAACAGCAGCAGTTGCTGCATCTGATGTGTCACGGACACATCCCAGTTTCATTCTTTGTGATGACCGGGCAGTTCCCAGCTGCCAGCCTGCGAGACACAAAGGTTCAGTTCCCCTGGTAGCTCAGGACCCACTGAAACATGTGTCATCTCTACTGCTCGTCCTTGCCTTGTGGCCCCTGACAACAAACAATTGTCTGGCCCAAACTGTCAATAGTGCCAAAGATGAGAAATTAATGTGTGTGTGGTGCCAAGGATCTAGAAGGAGCTTAATACGTGCTAGTCCCTTCCTCCTGTGGCTGGAGAGGCCCTGCACATTCACCTCAAATACTTCTTGCCAATACATGCCTATAGTATCCTGGGGGTCTGATGGAGGGGTGGGGTTCCCTGTCATATCTCCTCTGTTGGAGAAAATAGCTAAATGTGTGTGTCTTTTCTGAGGTATGTTGTTTCTGATAGTGCCTGGTATACAGTAGGTGTTCTATTAATACCAATTTTGCTGCATGCAAAGGACACAGTGTCAGGGCAGGATGCTGAGGCAGGGTGCAGACTCAACTTGCCCCCCTTGGCCCCCGAGAACTGTCCAGCCCCCAACCCCTGCTGAAACTCCCCAGAGGATGAGAAAATCCAAACCGAGGTCAGACTGCTCCCCCAGGGCCAGCTAATCGAAACGTCCCTTCTGTCTCGTGTGCTCTCCAAGACTTGCCATGGACAGAGGCGGATGAAAACCAGGAGGTAGTGCGGCAGTGCGGCCACATCCTCAGACTGTAGACCTACAGAGATCTGGGTTCACACAGCAAGCTCTCCGAGCTTCAGTTCCTCATACGGAAAACGAGGGTGGTGATAATCACGTCCTCTCGTGAGCGTTAAGTGGGAGAAACGTGTATGGAGCACTCAGCTGAGGGGACGGCTCCTTCTTTTTCCTAATCTTTAAACCATTGCTGAGGTTTCAGATGCCCCTCTGCTGGGCTCTCACAGCCTGTGTTTACCTCTGTTATTGCACTTGTCAGTTTCATTCATTCATTCATTCATCCATTCATTCATTGTTAGCTGACTGGAGTCCTCATTTATTCACCCATTTACTCACTTCTTCCATTCTTAAAAAAAAAATCTGACCACCTACTATGCGTCGGGCATCAGGCTACTAAATCATCTGTTCCACTTGGCCAGTGAGCTTCTTTGGGGCCGTCTGAGGTTTGACTCCTTTTCCTATGCCTGGTGCCTCCCACAGTGCTTGGCACTGAGCAGGGCTCAGTATGTGTTCAGTTGACCTGAAGCAAACTAGAGGAAACAGTGGCTTTCTTTTCCCTTCTCCATGGAACATTCCAGAAAGCATCCAGGCTTTGTGCAAACTAGGCACCTGCTTAGCTGATTTTTCAAGTGCTGTTCCCATGGGAAAGGTCCTTGGAGGGAGTGGGGGTGGGGGGGAAGAATCTCAAGGATCCCTGGGAGTTTGCAGACATGAATCTGCATGCAAATGCTTGCTCTCCTGCTGATGTCAAAGGAGGCAGAGGCAGAGAGTTTTGCCCAGAAGGTACCAGGCCTTGTCCTGGATTCTGGGGGCAGCTCCTCAGCTGGATTCAGCTGGGTTCCAGTCCCAGGCATGCCACTGCTCCCAGCTGTGGGACTTTGGACCTGCTCCTAACCCTCTCTGAGCCTCAGCTTCCTCATCTGCAAATGGAGACGATAGTTTCTTCTTGCTGGTCACCAAGACGATTTAACCTGGTGGCTTGTGCACACAGCTTGCTGAATCAGTGCTTGCAGCATGGCAGGTGTCTGCCTTGTTATGGGGTCCACAGCAGCAAAGTTGCTTCCTCGGGAATACCTTCTACTCTCCTCTGTGACTGCAGGAAGGAGACGACACCCCTCCCCACGCCACTTTCCCATGAGCCACTGGGAGATGTGCCCACCTCACACCTGCCACGCAAGGTCTCTGAGCCACGTGTGCCCACGATTTGATGCCATGGCTTGGCCTCTGCTCCGGTCTACATCATTGGCTGAACCGGGTTGTGCTGTGGAATCCAGACACCTTACAGGGCTCCGTGGAGACCACCTGGCCTGAGGCAAACCCACCGCATTTCCATCCTGCTCTGCTGCCCACAGGCTATGGGACCCCTGTGGCCCCTCTCGGACCCTTGGTTTCTTTGCCCATAAAACACTGTTGATGTTATGAGACGTGACCCCCAAACAAGGATGTTAGACGGTGTTAGGGGTTGAATGGTGTTTCCCAAAAAGACAGTTCAAGTCCTAACCCCGTCTGAGGATGGCCCTGGTGTGGAAACAGGCTCTGTGGAGATGTGACGGGTTTGGATGAGGCCCACCTGAACCAGGGAGGGCCCTAATCTGATATGTCGGGGGTCCTCATAAGAAGGGGAGAATTGGACAGAGACAGACAGATGAGGGGAGACAGCCATCGAGGCAGAGACTGAAGCCCAAGGATGACCAAGGAAGGATTCTCCCCTTAGCCTCCAGAACCGTGAGACTTATACATTCTGTTGCTTTAAGTCATGCAGGTGGTGGCCTGTCCCAGGAAACTAAGGCAGATGGTTTCCTTTCACACACATTTCCTGTGCCCCTTGCCCCGAATCGGGGACAAAGGCTCACCCCAGGGGCCCTTGGATGAAGGTCTTCAACAAGATCCTCAAGGTCACGTGACTGCACTTGTCACATGAGATCCAGCCCGTGAAAGAGCTTTATGAGTGCAGAACGCTGTACAGGTGTGTGGGCTGATATATATTATCAACAGGGAACAGCTGGTAATTTCTGACAACATTTTGGTTGTCACAGCTTGGCGGGGTGTTGCCACTGGTTTCTAGTGGGGAGAAGCCAGGGCACAACAAAAAAGGCTCAAGCCCCAAATGTCAATAGGCTGAGGTTGAGGAATCCTCCTCTGGGTGACCCCTCTAAGGTCCAGAATCACGCGGTACATGAGTGGCCAACTGACCTGGGCAAGTTTTACCCTCTCTGAGCCTCAGTTTCTCCATCAGTAGGTGGGGGTGAGGTTTAAAAGAGCCCCTGTAAGGCGTCTTGCCCTGGGTTGCGAGGGGTGAGGACTTGACAAATGGCAGCCAGAAGCATGGGAGGAGGAGGACATCTCCCCCCTGACCCCCAGCTTCTGATCTTCATCTGAGCTCTTTGCCACGTGGCTGCCCTCCCCTAGAACATCCAGGTGTGTGTTGCCATGGAAACCTTTCAGGGATGCTACACTCAAGAGCTTGACTGATTTTTTTTTTCTCCCCCAAATAATCCATCCTGTCAGTCAAGCAACACCTCGGCAAAGTGGCTAGATAGTTTTGCCATCATGAGTGTGGAGCGAGGCTCCTGCTTGGGGAGTTTGCAACCCCTGGAGACAAGCAATTAATGGAAATGCAACAAAAATGATGGCAGCGGTGGCAGCAGCGACCATTTTATTAAGCCCTGCCCTGCTCCAGGTCCTGTGTGAGGTGCTCTAAGTACTAGTAGCGCCCCCATTTCCCGGACAAGGATGCTGAGGCCTAGAGAGGCAAGTGGGGGGGCTGGTTTGAGCCCAGGCAGACGCCAGATGCCACGTGTTCAGGAAACACAAGAGGGAAGGGGCGAGGAGAGACGGCTGGGCTCCCTTCCTCCCTGACCCGAGCATCCAAACCGTCAGTTCCAGGTTGTTTTCTTGGGGAGCTTCTGAGTGGGAAACCCCTGCATCTCTCCAGGGGCCCATTTCTGAACTTGGCTCCTTCCCAGTCCAGGTACTCCTGCCCCATAGATGTGCTCCCACCTGTCCCTGATGGCCGTTCCTTCCCAAAGCCCAAGGAAGGCAGAATAAGGCTGTGACCTCAGCCCTGGCATGTCATCCCTTCCTTCCACCCCAGGACAATGGCGCGGCCTGGTGCCCATCCACACGGCTCCTGCGCTCCTTCAATCCAGCAATTTCCACCCTGGGCAGGGGGTGGTGGAAAGAACGCTGGCTACGGGGCCAGACCCCAGCCTTATTTCTTCCAAGCCCCGTGACCTCGGACACCTATGGAAACTCTCAGAGCCTCAGTTGACCCATCTCGATATTGGGGAAGATCATACCCACCACACAAGGTTGTTAGGCAGATAAACGAGATCAATGGTAAATGCTCACCAAATGTGCGTTTGTTGGAGCCAAATTAGAGGGTGGTGCTAGCTGGGAGCTGTCGGCCCTCAGCACCAACGTTGCGCTGTTGTATAATGCACGGCAGGTTAATAGGGTCCCTCAAGGGTTGCTGGGGACCCACACTTTACAGTGACCGCCAGTGGCCCAGGGGTCTGATGATTGTGCCTCAGTTTCCCTTCTGGCACATCTCACTGCCGATCTTTGAGGCTGGGGCGCCACCTTGTGGGTGAGTCCTTCAATGACCAGCAGGTACCTCAGGTGGGAGCAGGGAGGGCCCCTGCAGGTGCCCACCGCGGGCCCGATCCCCGGAGCCCAGGGCTCTGCCCCCTCAAGCCCTGGAGCCTGGGGGAGGAGAACGTGACTGCCAGGCTCGCGGGGAGTCTGGAAGCCAGGAACTAGCTCCAAACCTGTCTTCACCATCAAGTGGGCTGGAGGGAGGAGCTTGGAAGCTCTGGGCTTCCATTCCATTCATTCATTCACTCACTCACTCATTCATCTGGCTGCCTCCTTCTCCTTGTTGAGGACCTGCCCCCACTCACCTTCCCCCATCATCTTGCTGCAAATAGCCACCACCCTCATTTGTGCTCTTCCAGCCCCACACTGGCTGCTTTCCTTTGCAGCACTAGACGCTGCAGGGTTACAGCTCTCACACCACTAGACATAATTTAGATAGTGAGCACGTGTCAAAGTCGTGTTTAATTTACTGATGAGCAGCTACACGGGATGAGGAAGCTGGTCATGAGCCGCAGGCATGGGCCGGACAGGGCAGGTGCTGCCTCAGGCACCAGAGCAGGTGACAGGTGGGGGACAGGGGTGGCCACTCTTCCTGCTGGGGCCTCTGGGATCTCCTCACCCTCCTCTCTCGCCGCCCCAGTTGGAAGCAGAGACTCTCGCTCTGCAAGTTCGCAGAACCCCTCTGCCTTCCTTTGGCTGGCAGCTGTGTTGGAGCCTAATTTTTCCACCTCAGTGGTTCCGTAGTGGACACCTGGGGTCGCCTGTTCAGGCCTGGGGAGGAGGAGAGAGGCCACACAAGTAAAAGAATTTGGTGAGCTGGGGTGGAGAAGCGGACCAGTTGGATGAATCCCTAGAAGTATATGTTAAACGGGCAAACTTTTAAAAATGTCCACTGAAAACCTCCCAGACCCACTTTGGGGTCTGGGTGCTTTGGGAAACACCACGTTAAAGCAAAGACATGGTCAGTAGGAGAGTTTACCCTGGTGGGGATGGTGGAGGTTGTTCCTCAAAGCTACGTCTCGTCAGAGGACACAGTTGTCCGAGCCGGAAAGCTGGGGATCACCACCAGCCCCGCCCCTTCCTGTAACCCCTACATGGCTGGGGTGTGGCAGGAGATGAACGGTTTTTGGTTTGAAGAGCCCTGGGGTGAAGCCGGTGCCGAGCGAACATCAGCGGTGCCGTCACTGGCCACAGGTTCGGCCACCTCCTTCCAGACCCGGCATCCAGGCTGGGATGTGTCCTTGGCCTCTGGGTGCGGGGTGGCCTCTGTCTGGGACGGTCCCATGAACCTACCTTCTGGTGTCCCTGCCTCATGTTATCCCCTCCCTTTGCGTGAACTGAGTGACTTGCTTCTAAGGGACCGAATACAAGAAAAGTGACGGGACGTTGCTTTGCTTCTACAGTTGGGCTACAAGAAGGCTCTCACTTCTGTCTTGCAGATTTTCTCCCCTGGCTCTTTCTGTGCACCGGCTCTGACAGAGGCAGCTGCCATGCAGTGGGCTGCCTCCAGCGGGCTCCATGTTGGGGGTGGGGGGTGGGTGCTGGAAGGGCTCCCCAGCCACCTGTCAGCTCTCAACAGAGGCCCTGGACCAAGAGCCAGAGAAGAAACTTCAGGCAAACCCTCAGCCGAACCTTCAGGTAAAACCACAGCTGATGTCAGCTTGATTTCAGGCTTGCACGGCCAGTCCCTCACAACCACGGAAGTTGATTCCATGCAATAAATCCCTTAATAGATGTGTGGTTTTAAGCCTCTTGGTTTGGGGGTATTTTCTTATGCAGCACATAGGTAACTGCTACAATCTTTTCCCCCTTTGCCTCACACAAGGCTTGGCTTGTATTAGTCCCTCAACCATTGGGAAGAGAGTCAGCAGGTTGGAAATCACCTCCCACACCCTGAGAATTTACACCCACCTCCAGTTTGCTTTTGTGTTCATTAACACTCTCTGCAGAAAGAAAACAGACTAGAAACATTGATGAGATTTATGACGAAATTTCAGGCTTTAGCAAAGACTGGGGACACACTCTCCTCCCAGGCTGGGACATGCCAGATACCTGACCAGGGCAGCTGGATGCCGCGGATTTTTAAATGGATGGAGGCTACCTGTTCTGTGTGGCAGTTGGGTCTCGCTCGGAGGAGAGCCAGGCATGGGGTCTTGCAGTCTGAGACCCCACCGGGGCAGCCCCAGGCCCAGCTGAGGGATGAGTTGTCTCTATGCAGCAAAACTGTCTCGCTGAGTCTTTGTAGGCTCTTTGGGCCAAAATCTATTTTATTTTCCCAAACTGGCTTTGGAGCCACACTTCAAAAACTTGCATTCAAATGTGTCTTGGTAGAGGTGGTACTGGGTATGTTGTGTGGGGACTTAAATTCATTATTCCCTTATTTTCAGTAAAAAGAAAAATTATACAAATTAACCTGTACTGGTTGTTAAAATGATATACCTGGAGATAGCATAAAAAGCAAGTCTCCTATTAACTCTCTTTCCCTAATCCCATGTCCCAGGATTAACCCAAGCTTAACAGTATGGTTTCCACTTTCCCCCACCTGCCTTGGAGCTGCCACTCATAAGCTGTGCAGTGGGGATGGGAGGGGGGTTGCGGCAATTTCTCAGAGTGGCGGGACAGCGTGGTGGTGAGGGCTCAGACTCTGGAGCCAGACTTCCCGGGCTCAAAACCTGGCTCCATCCCTTACCAGTTGTGTGACCTTTGGGAGGGCGTTACCTAGACCCTTGTGCCTTGGTTTCCCCAACCATAAAATGGGATCAGCAAGCTATATCTATAATAGTTTGCTAGTCTCATCCTGACTCTACACAGCTGCACTTTACTGGAGACTCGGCTTAAAAGCCAGCTTTCTTCTAAATTCTTTCTTAAACCGAGGATTAAATGGAAATCGCTTGCACTTCACGTTGAAAATCACTCCACGGTACTTTGCTGCATCACTGCTCCCCCAGGATCCAAGCCCATGGCCACCTTTCTAATGGGGGTCTGCACGGCCCCGGTATTTAACTCCCTGGGGGGTACAAATAAAGTTGGATTTTAACCACTACAACGCTGCCGCTTAAAATCACCAAGTCCTCTCCATGGAAGATCAAGTCATGACCCATCGTGACCAAGCTTCTGCCAGTGAATAGATTGCTTTCTCTATTAATTTATCCGTACATTGCGCTTCAGTTTGCGTTATTTCCTTTAATCACTGCTACTGGTATCGTTTTTACCCCCCCCACTTGTACTCTTTCCATTCATCCATCAATATTTTCCCATCAATACACAAATCATAAGCATGAGGGCACGTGTGGGGACAAACGGGGCCGTCCCCCCAGGTCTGGGCATACGTCAGCACCTGAACCCATGGGTCTCTCTTTGGCCTGAGGTGCCGCCCCCGTCCCCTAACTTCCACTTTAGGTCTTAAAGTTAGCATAGACTTGTGGTTTTAACATAGAGTTCAAATTCACAAAGCTATCAGGCTGATTTATCAGTCTGTAAAGAGACCACAAGATGACTTAATATTGTTGATTTAAAAACCACCAGGTGGCTGCCCCAGTGTGGCTGGGCAGAATCACTCACCACCGTTGATAAAGCACATCCCTCGGATACCCATTTTGTGGCACGATGCTGAGTTTCCGTGGACGACATGGTGCCAGCACAATTCCCAGGCAGATCTGGAAGGTCTCCCTGGCTCAAGGTGGGGCTCGGGGTTGCAGCCATTGCCGACTTCCAGTGTCCGCAGCCTTGGCACGTGTTCCACACACGCTCTGAGCCCTGGATGTGGGTTCAAGTTGGCCACACTCAGGAGATGCAAAGGGCTTGCCTCTCAGGCCACGCTGGCTTAGGTTTGCAGAGTGTGTGTCATCGTTGCTCTGGGTTCACCGCCAAGCACGTTTTATCTCCCTCTAGTCGCCTCTGGCCCAGGTCTGCCACCCACTCACAGCTCCTGGGTCCGGGCAAGCCCCCCACCCTCAACAAACAGGGCAGACACAACATGCCATGCTTTTTCTAAAAAAAGTTTACTGTAGTAATAAATGTTCCCATCACGTGTGCAATTCAGGGATAACAATTACATTCACAGCATTGTGCTTCCTTTACTCCCCTCCATTATCAAAACTTTGTCATCACCCAAACAGAAACTCAGTCTCCACTAAGCATCAACTTCCCCCCCACCTCCCCACCCCCCAGCCCCCGGGAACCTCTAACCTACTTTGTCTCCATGAATTTGCCTATTCTAGAGATTGCGTATAAGTGGAATCATACAACATTTGTCCTTCTGTGTCTGCTTCTTCCAACTCAGCATGTTTTCATGCTTCATTCACACTGTTGCCTACTTTAGAATTTCATTCCTTTTTATGTCACAATAATATTCTACTGCATACATGTACCACACTGTGTTTGTCTATCATCCACTGACGGACAGTTGGGATGTGCCCACCTTTTGGCTGCTGTGAAGAATACAGCGATGACCACTGGTGTACAAGTATCTGTTTGAGTCCGAGCTTTCAGTTCTTTTGGGGATACGCCTAGGCAGGGAATGGCCGGGTCCTGTGGTAACTGACCACATCCCACTCTTACCTTATCTCTGTGACTGACAGCACGGACTCTGGGGCCGTTCCCCCAGGAGCTTGGACCCCTGTCGGCAGCCTTCCAGGCATCTTGTTGAACGTCCGGTTCGGCAGGTTTGAAGAGCCACTGCCCATTCCTTTGAGGCGCCCCTCAGCCCCTCCAAAGTGAACTCTGTGTACAACAACAGAGCCTGTCTTTTAAGGCAGACCTGCTCAATAGGCCTTTTCAAATTTGCCACTCGATTGCAGCAGGATAGGGTAATGTAGAAATAGGATCCTTTCATTTATAGAGATAGATAGATGACGCTCAGAATGACTGGCAGCAGGTTATGTTACATGATAAAACCTCGTGTGTCACGCAGGCTGTACATGTTGAAAATATTCCCAAACAAAAACCTTTACATTAGGGCAAGATCTGCAATCTACTGAAAACTTACCCAGTGCAGGCACAGCGCTGAGCATCTTACATGGATTATCTAATACCATCCTGGCAAGGACTCTGTGAAGGAAGGCTCCACATTTTTCAGATGAGGAAACTGAGGCTCAGAGAGGTCATTTGTCCAAGGTCACCCAGCTGGTACATTGCAAAGCCTGGATTTGAACCCAGGTCTGTGCACAGCTGGAGCTTGTGCTCTTAACCAGGAAGAACAAGCCACAGTGTGGCTCCTTGCGGTGTGGGCCCCAGACTAGCAGCGTTGGGCCTCACCGGGGAACCGAGTCAGAATCTGCCTCCTGACAAGGCCCCGGGTGAGTCGCGGGTGATTTGTTTACATGGAGGTTTGAGAAGTGCTGGGGCTACAGCATCACTGTTGGTTTTACCAATTCTTCCTACAGCTGAACAAACAAGGCCCCTTCTCGGCCATGTATTTTTTTCTGAAAATGTTAGAATGTGTCCCCCAAAAATAAAAAAGTCCTTGGCCTGGGTTAATCACCTAGCAGAACACCGTGATGCTTTGATGACTCTAAAGTACTGCTGCCAAACAAGCACTTGCAGAGGCTCGAGCAACGCAGAAAACCTGGAGCTAAGGGCACATTTCGACTCCGGAAAGCGAAACTTTGATCCTTGGAATTACAGTGGATCATGGTTAATTCTGGGTTCTGTCAGGCCCAGTGGTTCAGACACAAAGGCGGTTTGCTCCAATGCGCCAGGTGAAAGCCGGGACCACACCTCTGCTTGGTGCCAACTGCACTTAGGGGCTTGTCCCCAGGAGTGCCAGGAAATGTCACCGTCAGCGCAGGCAGGGGGCCCTGTCTAGTGTGGTGACGTTTTGAAGGCTTTTTATTATTATATCCCATCATGATCTGCAACTCTGCTCACTGCCGGCAAGTCCATCAGGGATGGTTTCTGAGTAGGGATCCTGAGGACAGGTTTCACCTGGAGACGCAGGACATGGGAAGGGCACGGGCCCAGGAGGACGACTGGCACAGACACCAAGCCTGACTCTGCCACCTGGAAGGTCTGTGGTGCCAGGCAAGTTGCTTGACATCTCTGAACTGCTCCAGTGTTCTCACCAGTAAAATGGGGCTCACACTTGCCTTTGAGGGTCTTTATAAAATTTACGGTTGTTTGTGTGCAGATTTCTCCCACTCCTAGAAGGGAGGGTCAGTCACCCCCTCGTCACTGCAGGTTCAGGCTCGTGCCTGAATTCCTCTCCCAAAAGTAGCTTGTCCCCTTGCTCCGAGCCATGATTTCTCAACCTTGGCACTACTGACATTTGGGTAGTGCTAACTCTCTGTGCCGGGGGCTCTCCTGGGCCTTGGAAGATGTTCAGTAGGACCCTCGCCCTCCGCCATCAGTTGTGACAACAAAAATGTCTCCAGGCCTGGCCCAATGTCTCAGGGGGCAAAACTGCCCACAGTTGAGAACCTCTGCTCTGAGTCATAATTCATATTCCATTATTCATTCAACTAATGTGTGTTGAGTTCTTACTTTGTGCCAAACAACGTGCCCGGGATACAGTGATGTTTAGACAAACGAGGCCCCTGACCTTACAGAGCCTCCCTTTGGCAGCCTCCGGCGTCTTGACCGTAAGAGGCTACAACTGAGCTGTCGCCTCCTGGGGTTGCTGGGAGGAAAAGACGCCTTCAGACTTGCCGGTGCCTTGTCCCTGGCGTGAGGGCAAGCCCAGGACCAGGGAGAAGCAGGCCGGGGCTGGGACAGCTGGAGCTGGAGGGAGGGACGGAAAGGGACGCCAAGGGACAGGCAGATAAGGAGGGTGCAGGGGCCGGGCCAGGCCCTGGGGGAAAATGTGCAGGAACAAGGCAGGGGAAGGAAGATGGGCTCCAGCTGGTGAGGAGGAGAGAGGGAGGAGAGTGACGGCGGTAAGGGTGAGAGTGACAGGGAGGGCAAAGACAGGACAGAAAAAGACAGAAAACCAGACAGACACCCACACGCAGGACGCAAGATGGAGGGAGCGGGCCGACGAGTCCCAGACTGAGGCTCACGTTGCTCCGAGCACACCTGATTTTGTTCATAGTCGGCGCAAACGGAAACCTAAGGCCCCTTTCAGCCGATTCCACTCGGTCGAGCCAGCTCCTGCCGCCTCTGCACGGAGCCCTCACCAGAGATGGAGCATTTCAACCCTGCAAGGAAATGAGGCTTTTGTGCCAACTGGTATCATTAGGGCCACTGTGGTAACTTTATTAAAGACACTTGTAAGCAGCCAGCAGAGCGGAGCCAAAAAACTACCCCCAGAGCCGTGGTCTCCTGGCGCCCAAGTCAAGTACACCAAGTAATTTACTTGAGTGGAATCAAGCTGAGAAAACCTGCCCAAGGGGGCCAAGCAGCCCACGGAACATCCTGGGACGTGCACTGCAAGCCAGGAGCGTTCGACACACAGGCCACCTGCCTGCCTCGCTCAGTGACATCCCACGATCAACTCGCCGGCTGCTGTCGGGAAGCAACCGGAAAGCCATCCCGGGTTACATACGATACATCTGCCGTTTCTTCAAATGATGAAGTCTCAAGGAATCACTTTGGTGAGCTGGTTTTATTAGAAACATACCACAGGAACGGCCGAGAACTGCCATTTGCTCTGCAGGAGGCTCCTGCCTCGTCGATGGACACGTCACGTCACGGGTTCTGCAACCACCTTCCAGAGCTCCTGCAGCAGAGAGGAGAGTGTTAGGCCTAAATTCGAAGGATGCAAACGAGACTGTCACAATTAACAAAGGCATGTAATTAGCCAAAGAGAAGAACAGTTAAGCAGCACATGGAACACAGGCACTGCTCGAGGGGCTTCTTGTTTCTTTGTTGTTCCGGGCTGTTCTTCCTCTTTTACTGAGGAACATAAGGAGGAACAAAGCCCTCGCAGTAACTGAAGGGCCAAGAGACCGCCAGCGCCTCGCCACAGCCTCTCCGCGTCGAGAGGTCTTCAGCCCTGTGCACTGTGGCTGCTGAATTTTGTGAGGAGCCAATTTTCTTGGTGACATGGTGTTACTGAGGAAGAATAAGAGCATGCTGGTTCTTTGGGGAAAATCCCATGTTCCCTCTGGCAGAGGTGGCTTTTGTTTAGAAGTCTGACTCTGCACACCACAGACTGGCGGGCTGACTAAGCTGATGGGGCAAGGAGGAGGGCACAGGGGGCAAAGGAATGAACAGAGAGACACGGACTCTAGCTGCACCCGCTCGGGGGGAGTCAGTGGTGAGACAGGGCCCTTGACTGCTCCTTAGAGTCAGACCCGGGCCTCTGAGCCCCAGAGAAAGGGAGCCTATAACCAAAACACAAAGAGGACAAAAGAGGTCGATTCCCAGTCTCTGGATGTCTGAATCCAGCTCCTGGTAATTCTCCTTAGAATTACCACCGACACACAAGCTTGCCCATCATTAATGGGAAGGATTTGGCTTTTCTCTTTCTCAACTTGCTCTTTCAAGGGAAGCTGGCTGGAAAGAGGATGTGACGTGGCTATGGGAGCCAGCCCCCCCGACACTTCATGTCTCGGCTGTTGTTGGGACTGACAGAGAGTGAGTGAAAAAGCTTCGCTGGGCGCCCATCAGCTACGTGATGAGGGTGATGGGCAAGAGGCTTAGTGGGACGGAATCCAGTTGTGTCAGGGTCTGAGGGCTGCCAATAGTCACACAAGCCCATCCTGCCCAAAAGGCCAGTATGTTTCCACGGTAAAGATGCAACCCTTAGGGGGCCACCCCCAAGGCTCCTGCTTCAACATCTTCAACCCAACCAAGTTCCCCTCCACTGACTTCCTTCCCAGGGAAGCTTCTGCACTTGTCTTGCTTCCTCTGTGGTCTGAAATGCCCAGAGGGGAAAGAATGTTCTACAAAGGGGAGGGTGAAAGTGTGCCTGGCAAGCCCAGCCCCAGGGACAGTGACTGTCAAGAACAGGGTGTGGATCCCATCCCAGGTTTCCCAGAGAGAGCACCCAGCCTTGCAGCCTCACCCACACGCTGCTCTCGGTCCTGAGCAGGACTGTGGGGTGGGAGCTCGTGTCTGGAGGACTCAGCCCATCACCTCCTCTGCCCCAGCGTCAACAGCGTCACATCAGAGCACAAGTGAGCCTGTTGCAGGTTTGCACCTACCAGCTGCTGGATGCGCTCGTAGGCGAGGAGCTGCGGGAAGGAGGCTTCTATGGGCTCCACTGCAAACCGAATCCTGCCAGTGGCCAGCTGCTCCAGCTCACGCAGGCAGGAGCGGAAGTGGTCGTAGGCTTCGCACGTGACGTCCAAGTGTCTCAGCGTGAAGTTCAGCCTGGAAACCGACCACCAACACACAAGCCTGCCCATCAATGACGGGGAGGGTTTGGCTTTTCTCTTTCTCAGCTTGCTCTCCTGCTGCCTCGCCGCTCTTTTCACACCAGTGGAGTTATACTTGGTGCTGGTATGTCCTAAGCATTTGAGGGCGTTTCCTGCCCGAATCTGTACAACTGCTGGAAGGTGTTTTATGGATGTGGGGACCGGAGCATGGGAAGGTGGAGTCCCGTCCCTGAGATGACACCACGTGAAAGATGAAGACGGTGCCCCTGCCCCTGAGGAGACACAGATCCATGCAAGAGGCGGGGCTGGGCCGGACCGTGAGGACGGGGCTCGTGGGCTTCTGCCCACCTCCCACCCGCCTGCACCAGCACAGAACTGGCTCAAGGCTTCTGCCCAGTAAGGTTTGTGGAAACAATGAACAAAAGGTAATGGCAGGGGTCAGGCCAAGGACTTTTGCGAGCACAGAGGACAGACATACCGACCGCCTGCTGGTCACTGGGGTTGGGGAGACTCCACAGAGAGGGAGACTTTGGAACCAGGTCTTCCCAGCCCTGCTTTCGCCCTAATCTGCAAGATTATTTAACTGGAAATTTAAACTCTTTGCCTTGTTCCCTTTACTTTTTGAAACCTCCGATGAAAAATTTCAAACACAGAGCAGGAGAGCGAGCACTGGTCTATGAAGTGCCACGAACAGGCCACTGGCCTTGGCCTCGGTCCATCATGGCCTGCGTTGTCCCTGCTCCCCTGCCCCCAGATTATTAAAAAGCAAATGTCAGATAGCATGGAATTGCCTCTGTAATTATTAGTATGTATCTGAAAAAGGATAAGGACTTGAATCAAAACTATAATGCCATTATCACACCCCCTCAACAACTCAGCAATAATTCTTCAGTATCAAACACCCAGCCAGTGTTCAACTTTTCCCGTCTCACTTTTCTCCATTACGGTTTCTAAGACCTAGACCCAATGAGGGCCGCATGCCAGCACTGGGGAGAGGTGCCTGACAGAGCAGCACCACAGCAGACGTGCATGTTTGTGTGGCTCGGTACATGCCACAGCCATTTAACAGGGTAAATTTCTAGCTTCTGAACTGCTGGGCCAATAAGTATGTCTGGTTTGATGGTTTGGGCTCCATATTCCAAATCACCTCCAGAACATTGTGGACTATTGTAGGTATTAGAAAAACTGTGTGCCCCATGTCTAGTGCTGTATAGATCGGTAAATGAGAGGATAATGTTTTAGCAGAGAAGTCCTGGAGGGGGCTTGTTGGGTGACAAGGCTCAGTTTCAATTAGGGACAGGACAGAGACCTGGGACGCAGAGGAGACAGATGGCGTCCCAGAGACGAAGTTTAGCAAGGGGGGCTTTAGACTGCAGTGGTGAAGCAGCTCGGCTCTGATATATGACCTGCATTCGAATCCTCAGGTAATGTCACCGCCTACTAGCTGTGGCTTGGATCTGTCCCCCAGGGTCTCGCTGTCTTCCTCTCCTCATCTGCGTGATGGGAAGACAGGGCCCTGGCAGCGGTTAGGGTGCAGATTAAACAAGGTGTTGCACGGGGCCCGGCACACAGTAGGTGCTCACGAAGTGGCCACCAGGAACAGCAATGGCAGAGACGGGAACACATTTAGAAGGTAAAGGTCTGGCTGACACAGGGCGCCAAGCCTGCTCTCAGGGTGCAACGCTCACCTCTTCTCGACTGACAGGATGACGGTGCAGGCCCTGTGCAGCCTGTGGGCGAGTCGGGAGAGCGTTCTAAACAGAGCATCAGTGAGGTCATCATCGTAGAACACTGCGGGGAGGAACAAAGGCCCCAGGGGGAAATAGGTAAGGGTTAAAAGACTATTTCTTGGAGGACACATGCGGACATTATGGCAAGAATCTTTAAAAACTTAAACAGCAACAGTTCTCAGAATGAAAACTGCACACAGACGCGATAGAATGCCCTGCAAAGACATGTCTGGAAAAACAGAGAACTCAGCGGGGTGAGGGGACACAGTGCTTTACTAAACACACACAACAACACAACGTGAGAGACGAAGGAGAAATTCTTACCTTCAGCTGCAAGCAGGATGGTGGTGTGACTGTACATGTCAGAAATTTCCTCTTCTGACCAGCTGAAGGGGACCTCAGGATCTATGCAGTGGGAAAGGAAAGAACGCTTTAGGCTCATTCCTTTCTCTGCCTGCTATGAGCTCTCCCAGAGAGATAAAGGGAAGAAGGTCCAGGAGAAGAAATGTGGGCAGGGTGTCTGCACTGGGCACCACCAGGCAGCCCCGAATTCCCACAGCCCAGCCGGGGCATCCCAGTGAGAGGTGCCCTCTGTGCCCAGGGTGATGGCACCCTGCTGGGAGCCTGCCACGGCCAGTGGGGGTGGGGGGGCTGGACTGCAGCCTCATGGCAGCCTTGGCCAGCGGCCCTCTGCAGGACATAACCCACACCTCCTTCATGGCCCTCTGGCCCCCTCTCCTCACTGTATGACCCTGGGAAAGTAGCTTCACCTCTCTGGGTTTTGGTTTTTGTGTCTCTAGAAAGGGTGTGCTACAGCTCCCCTCACAGGATTGCTGAGAAGGTCAGAGGACCTACGGGATATGCAAGTGCTTGGCAAGTGACAGGTTCTCAGTGAGTCAGGATGTCCTCACCCGTCAGTCTGACGTCTGACAGGGAAAAAGAAGACTTCACACAAAAAAAGAGCAAGCGTCCAGGTCTGAAATAACTTGAAAGAGTAACTTACAAACTTGCCCACCTGATGGGCCCTGAATCCATGTCCTGACTCCTTACTGGGTACAGAGGGCAGGCTACCACATGGAAGCTTCCCGGCCCAGGGCCAGCGGGGACTTTGGGGGCACCGCTGTCTGGTGGGCCTAAGCTCTGGAGTCAGACCTACTTGGGTTCTGATGCTGCCATTTACTTGCTGTGTGACCCTGGGCAGGTCACTTAACCTCTCTGAGCCTCAGTCTTCACTCTTAACTCAGGGATTATCACACATACCACATGGTGACACTAGGAGGACTGAATAACAAAATGAATGTAAGGTGCCCAGCAGGCAAAGGTGCTCAAGCAATGACAGCTGCCACCCACTGACCAACAGAGGAACCCGCTGTGAGTTTGTAGGGACGTGGCAGCAGTGGGACGGCTGCTCAGTCAGTCATGGTAAAGAGCTGATGGCCTGAGATTTTACAGGAGAACATCTAAATCAAATGAGGACATAAGAGAGGACAGCGCACCTGTGCAGAGGTCATCTTTCAGCCAATCCAGTTCTTTGACCTTGACCACACCACCTGTGTGAAAACAAAACAAACAGAACCTCCCAAACTCTAGAAGCAACTAGGAAAAAAAGATAAACTTTTACACTGTACACCAAGATTGACTGACTGATCCATCCATCCATCCATCCATCCTCCCTCCCCTCCGTCCATCCACCCTTCCAGCACTTTCTGAGTGCTGAGTCTCAGGTACTTTGCCAGGAACAGGGAACACAAAGATCTGCTAGACATGGTTCCCAGCCCTGGGGATCAGCCACCCTAGAAGGAGAGACTGGCAAGCTCAAGGGCAACTACAAGACGGTGTGGTTAGAGTAAGGTTAGGATAGGCCAGGTGACAGGACGAGAGAAAGGAACTCTAACTTCAGACTGGAGGACGTCAGGGAAGGCTTCAAAGGTGATTCCCTTCCTTGCTGCTCCCTTCCTTGTTGGCTCCTTCCGTCCAGGATTTGCTCACTGCCTGCTGTACACTGGGCACCCTACAGATTGCTACAGTCCTGTCCTCATGGAGCTTGCAGTCTAGTTGGATGGCGGACACCAGTCAACTAAACTCACCCACGAATGTTAAAATGCAACGGTTCAAGGTGTCGTGTGTCTGCCAGGGGACTCTGACCATGCCTGCAGGCCTGGAGAGCTGCGGAGGATTAGGTGTGAGGAGGAGGAAGAGGGACAGAAGAGCTGTCCAGGCAGAGGGAGCAGCAAGTGCAAAGGCTCCCACAGGAGGGACCTCAACGGTGGCCCCGAAGGCTGGAAGAGAGAACCGGGCAGGGTGGAGCCAGGGCTGCAGAGGGGCGCAGGGCTGGACCCTGCGGAACACAGGAGGAGCAAAGGAATCTGGTCCTGATGCCAGGAACAATAAGAAACCTCTGGAGGATGTGAAGCCTGCAGGGCTGGTGTGGTCTGATCTGAAAAGGCTCCTAGCGCTGCTCTGAGGAGGGTGTGGGGGTGGCCCGGTTAGGAGCTGGCTGCCAGCACCCACCATGGAGCTTCCTCCTGCAGGTGGTGCAGGGATCTGACTGTCAGGCAGAAGGGTGCAGAGGCTGTTTCTGGCAGAGGGAAGAGCATGGACCGAGTCCACAGCATGTTGGATGGCAGGGCAGGACAGTGAGGCTGTCAGGAGAGGAGGGCAGGAAAAGCAGACAGGGCCAGGTCACGGAGGTTTGGGAGTCAAGAGGAAGAGCTGGGACTTTACCCCACAGGTGATGGGAGCCCCTGGAAGTTTTTTAGAGGGGAATGAAGCGGTCGGCCTTGCTTCTCAGAAAGGTCACTCTGGCTGCTGCATGGAGGACAGCTTGGACAGGGCCAGCACAGAGCTGGGGAGGACAGGTCGGTGGCTACTGCCAACATCCAGGCAAGAGAGGACTGAAGTAAGACATGGGAGTTGGGCAGGAAGGAGGACATGGACCGAAGGACAGAGTCACCTATAGTCTGAAGCCAGGTAAGGCCAAGACAATGTCTCCTCCTCCACTCACTGAGGCGTAAAGGGAACCAAGGGGAACGCTGACCCCTGCTACCACTGCACTGGGCTTCTGTCCCCTCTGCCACACAGAGACACCTCCCTCCCTGGGGAGGGCCACTGGGCCTCACCTCCAGCGGCAGTCAGGTGGCTGTTGAGGGCAGTGTTTCGCTGACACATGGCCAAGAGGTCTGCACCGACATCTGGAACGACAGAAGGGCATGTCACAAAGCCCCTGCTGCATGGCACTTTCATCTCCGTGTTTTTGCCTGGAGATGGCCGATTTTGACAGCACTAGGGAAAATGGTGTGCCTGCAGAAAGGTGCAAATTTGAAGTTAGAGAAGTTATTCCTCTATTTTTTACCGCCGAAATGAAAAGTGGGTCACCTGAGGCTTGTTTCCGTTTCCCCTCTAAATAAGGATTCTCACCTTGATGAGGATAGACTTATGTGTATTCCAGCGAGAAAGGGTGAAAACTGCTAATATTTGCTGAGTAGATGAAAGGGTAAGATGGTTTCCATGGTCCATCCTTTTAATATTCATTCTTTTAAGGATCCTTTATAACGACCTGATGAGTTGGTGACATGATTCCCAGTTCATGGACGAAGTGACTTGAAGAAAGTCACGCAACTGCTAAGAGTGAGAGTTGCTATTTGCAAGCAGGTTCTCTGACTCCGCACTGAGCTCACTGTCGGACACCAGAGCACTGATCAGACCCGGGGTGTTTCCGTGTCATCGGTCCTGGTGCAGAGCAGGCTTAGACAGCTGGGGACACACGCTCTGTGCACGATTCCTCCCGTCCACTTCCACGCCTCCCTCCCTCTGAGCTATGGCTCCTGGGGCAAGGCGAGATTCCTCACCACACCATGGAACTGACTCACAGTGCAGTGCATCGTCCCTGCCTGCAGGAGGCAGCCCTTTGCCAACAATTAATTTTCAACCTGGGGAACGTTGTGTGGAAGGTACGAAATGGCCGGTTAACGCCACCTGGCCAGCCCGCCAAGGGTGGGGACAGCTCACCCTTACCCCTGACAACTCAGGGCCTAGACCACCTCTACTGCCGGGCGGGACCCCTGGCTCATGGAGGGAACGGACCTGCCCCTTCTCTGGGGCCATTGAGAGAGAATATTGACAGTGTGTGCTGGAAGCATCAAGTCTGGCTAGAGTCAGGGCAAGTTCAGTGGCCTTTACACCATGATTTATGCAAGTTCTGTCAAAAGAGATCTTAAGTGGAATCCAAAGTAGGAAATGGATAAGAGAGGCAGATCTCTGGCTAAGGGCTGGTCCCCCTTTGTGCCTTCAGTGGCCCCTGAGGGAGCTCATGGCACCCTGCTCTATGGAAGTTGAAAACCACGGACAGGACGGAAAGGCATCACGAGTCAAGCGGTCTGGACCATGTGGCTGTCAGTGACGTGGGGCCGGCCATTTAACCTGAGCCTCAGTCTGCTCACCTGGATTAAGAGGAGGGTCACAGGCTCCCTGGCTGCTGCCCAGTGGCACTGTGAGGTGAAAACCAGGTGCTGTTGCGTGAAAGGGCTTTGTTCGCTGCAACGTGCCACATAAACGTAAGCCCTCTTCTCCATGCCAGTACAGGTCGCTCTTAAAGAAAAATCCACCTCCTTCTATCCTGGGCACTAAGCATAGAGGCAAGTTTCTTAATGTGCTTCATAGTGGCTCAATTCTGAGAAGGGCTCCCTGGCAATTTACATAAAATTGTCAAGGAGCAGCAAACAGAGGGGGCTGCAGACGCCTGACCAGTGGTTAATTCTGAATACCTGAAAAGGGGACCCGAATTCCAGGTGACACCCAGCCTCCCCTTTCCCATCCTGTGGTGGGGAAGCAGCAAAAGGCCTGTGCCATGGAAACGCCCACCAGGAATCAACAAAATGCAAACCACTTCAGCAATACCATATTTGGCCTGGCAGGTAACAAAGATTTAATAATAATAATAATAATGCCCAGCTAGTGCGAAAATTACACTTTTATAAAACGGTGCATTCTTTTTTAAAAAGCACTTTGGCAAGTGTGATGGTTGGGTTCTTGTGTCACCTTGACCAGGTGACAGTACCCAGTTGTCTGGTCAAGCAAGCACTGGCCTAAGCCTTACTGCAAGGCATTTTGTGGCTGGTTATTAAACCAGAAGGCTGGTTTATTAAATCATCAGTCAATTCATTGCATCTGTGGCTGATTACAACCCTGATCAACTAAGGGAGTGTCTTCCACAATGAGAGAATCCAATCGGTTGGATTTAATCCAATCAGTTGGAGACTTTTAAGGGAGAAGAGAGAACTTGTACTTCTTCTTCAAGCAGCACAGCGAATCTGTAGTTTAGCGAATGGCGTGGTGCCAATGCCAACTTGCAGTTTTGATTGTTGTTCTCTGGTTAGGTAGGATGTGCTCACTGGGGGGAAGCTGGTGGAAGGATACCTGGGAATGTTCTGTACTATTTTAGCAACTTCTATGTGAATCTAAAATTATTTCAAAATAAATTTTTTAATAAATGTACACTGGCACTACGTATCAAAAGCTTAAGAAAGGTCATACCCACTTCTAGGAATCAGGTCTAAGGATGACCAGACAACGATGTACAAAGACATTCATCTCAGTGTTACTGATAACCATGGAAAAAAAAACCATGGAAATATCCCAAATTCACAGTAACAGGGAAATGTTAAAAAAAAAAAAGGCAAAATATTACCTATCCCTTAGAAGTCATGCTTACAAATAACAAGGGAAAATGCTCATGATAAAATGTTTTCCAAAGGAAGGATATGATACCACATATATATGGTTTAGTTTCAGCTCTTATTTGCATGCATGTACACACAAAGAAAAAAGATGGTAAAAATTATACAAACAGTTAAAATATAAGTTCTAGAACGTAAGCTCCCCGAGGGCAGTGACTTGTGGTTTTATTTCCTGCTGGATCTCTGGCATATGATGGGGGCTCAGTAAATTGCACATTGTTGAAGGAATCTGGGGAATGTAGACTTAACAAGGAATTTTATTTGCTGTTTCAAAAATTTTCCACAAAGAGTGGGCAAGACTTCTCCGTTCAGGAAAAATGTAACCCACTGCTTTTTAAAGCCTTCCAAGAAGACCTAGAAGACTTTTCTGGGAGTATGTTCCTTCTCAAGGGTGAGCAGAGCCACGTGCAGACACCGGGTGTCTTCTGAAACCTCAAGGGTTTTGAACCTGTGATGCCGCCTCCGCAACCTCAGTGCAGGCTGCTGGGGCAATGCGACTACATCGAGAGTAAAACGAAGAGGGCAGAAAACCAGGGGAGCAAGACGGCAAGAACAATCAATAGCAGCCAAGGTTCACTTTCGTTGCCCCCATTTTCCTCAAGTGAGGACAGGCTTTGCGAGGCCAGTGACCCCCGGGCCAAGACGGTGAGTCCTCACCTGTGCAATACACGGTCCGGGCCACGGTGGCGGCCACGATGCTGGCCAGGCCCGTGCCGGCCCCGAGCTCCAGCACGGTGCATCCCCGGAAGAGGTCCCGCTGGAACAGGACGTAATCTGCCAGAAGCAGGGCGCCCCGCCACACCTGGAGGGGAGGAGGACAGAACAATGGGCGCGTGAGGCTCCCGCGGGGACGCGCCGGACTGCGGGCAGCGGAGGGACCTACGCACCTGCTTGCCCACGTCCTCCAGGGAAGTGGCCATGGTGTGCTCTGGACGGGACGGAAACCAAAAGAGAAACGCCCACTGTGAAAACGGACGGACAGAAAACCACGGGCAGGGACTCACAGCACGTGGCCAGCGTGATGAGGGGACTGCGGAGGTAGGTGCTCTAGGGAGAAGCAGAAATACAGGCCGTGCCGCCAGCTGGGAAGGGGTTTGCGCGTCACTCACAGACCGGGCACTGCTGCGACACTTCCCGACAACGGTGTCTCTGCACACGAGGCTCCCGGCAGGACTCGACCCAAACCTTACGCATCGCACACACCCGTCGCATCACACTTTTTATGTTCAATAATTGCATATTGCAGCTATAAATAGATTCATGTTCTTTTCATCAATTGCATGCGGATAATAATCACAACTCATTTCAAAATATTTTCTTCCACTTAGAACCATACTACAAATTAACAAAATAAGTTTGAATTTATATCCTCCTCTTAGTTGAAGAGAAGTGATAACATTTTCTCAAGCACAGAATATATTAGGATAAAATATATTAGGATAATTTCTGGGGTGGGGGCAAGCGAATAGAAATACAAGATCAAGGAGAAAAATGCTGTAAAACATTTTTGCTATTCAGTTAAGAACTCGCTCTTGTATTTTTAAATGAGAGGGTAACGGCTATCAAATTAAACCATACACCCACCGGCACAGTGGGGCAGCTTTGCAGGCTCGCTGGGCTCGCACAAACCAAATCACATGCTCACAACAAACAGGCAGGGACAGAGCGAAGGAGGGAGAGGCTGGGGAATGACAGCGGGAGGGTCTGCCCTGGCAGTGGGGAGGGTGGCCTGCATGACCCAAGTTAGTTCTCGGCCCCCAGGTGTAGTGGGAGCATCTCCCTGTGCCGAGAGGGCGGCCCTGTTTGGAGATGGTGATTCCTACCACGGGGCCTGGATTATACGCCAGCCGTTCTGTCCCCAAGCCCGGGGAGAAACTGGCTGCACAGGGTCCTCCTGGGACCTGGACTGCTCCCTCTGAGGGTTTGTCCTGATCAACCTGACCCAAGTCTGCTGCTCTCCACGTAGACTTAGAATCTGATCCGGCAATCAAGGCAACTAAGGCAGCGCCCACCCACATGGCACCTGGCTTTGCTGTGGCGGTTTGGAAGTCACTTTGCATAAAGTAGCCGCTCTTCAGAAGGGCTTCCGGTAGCTCTGGCCTGGCATGTGGCCCTGTGGTTTGACATGGAGACAGGAACACGCCCACAGCACACCCAACAGTCAAGCTCCTTCCCTGAAGGACACTGGACACCTCCTCTGAGGCTTTCCGGGGACCCCACAACCCACAAGCTATGGCTGTCCCCACTTGACTCAGAGGCTGAGGCTCGGCACATGTAAGTGTCAGGGGAAAACGGAGCTTGTCGTGCCAGGCCTTGTGCAGAACACTGTGAGAGAAATCTCATCAGATCCTCAAAATCACCCAACAAAACAGGTTCCGGTATTATCTCCTTCCCCTTGTGGAGAGGAAAATGAGGCTGGGAGGGTTGAAGCAGAGCAGAGCAGAGCAGGCACAACCGCTGCCTCTGCAGCTTGACTGGTGCCCCCCTCCAAGGGGTTTCTCTTGCAGCAGGGTAGAACCTGAAAGGGCCCCCCACCAGAGACGCGGTGTAGAAAGCACTGGTGGGGAAAGGGAAATGTGGTGCAACAGCTTAATCTTAATGGAGTTTCCTTTGGGGGGATGAAAATGTTCTGGAACTAGATAGAGGTGCAAGTCACACAATACTGTGAATGTACTGAATGCCACTGATCAAAATGGTTAACTTTATGTTATGTGACTTTCCCCTCCCCTCCCTGGGTGAAGGGTGCAGTGAATTTCTCGGCCTGCTGAAGGCTTGGGGTGGGGGGGCAGAGTAGGCAGTGACAAGCCCTTCCCCAGGGTCCTCGGTCCCACGGGCCTGCCCTGGCCCCTGCCTGGTCCCTCTTTGCCGCCCCACCTCCCACGGTCCCTGCCCACACCTCGCTCGCCGCTCCCCTCACTGTGGCCTTCTCCTCATCTCCCACCATCTCCTTCCCTGCTCGGCAGCCCCCTGCTCCCTGGCCCCAGGCATCTTCAGGGTTGTACCGGGAAGGGGAGACATTTTCTCGGAGTGGCTTCCCAGACATTAGTTTTGCCTCCCCACCCAGCTATATTCTTGCAAGGCCTGCTCCTCTGAGAGAGGACAGCAACTCTGAGCTCAGATAAGCTCACAGTGAGGGCTGCAATGGGGTTCAAGCAGGGAACACTTAGCAGAGGGCAAGGGCTCAGTGAAGGTCTGAAAACCACTTGCTCCCATCAGGGTCCCCAACCCTTACCCAGCCTGGGGTCACCGAGGCCTGGGGAGGTGCAATGACCAGCCCACGGTCACACAGCCAGAAAGTCTAATTGGATAAAAATTAATCCAAAGGTTTTTCTAAAGCCAAACGCAAACAAAGGAAGACCTAAAAATCAAGTCACATGGGAGCCTGGTTAAAAACTGAACTCAGATGTGATTTTTGCTGACACAGATGACAGGAGAAAACGCGAGGGTGGCCTAACAGGGAGAGAAGGGGATGCTCCAGGATGAGCGAGACAAAGGGTGACGGGCTACAGGCCCGCAGGAAGCTCCTCCCTTCTCGGCCACTGTCCCTCTGCCCCCAAGACCAGGGCCTGGGAATTGGCAGGGGCTTCCGCTGTTTCCCATGCCCCTGTGTGTGCCAGGCACTGTGCCAGCAGCTTCCCGTGCACCACCCTTGCTCCTCACAGCCTGGGGCCGCCCGACCCACTTCAGAGACAAGGGAACGGAGCTCGGAGAATGAAGCAGCTGGCCCAGTTCACACAGGCAGGGGAGAAGGCACATGCTCGGAATCCCACAGCCTGAGCTCCTGTCCTGCCTGTTTCCATTCTCGAGGCTCAGTTTATAAAACAGAGAAAATTATCACTGTGTTTTGAACGTTGGCTCTGTGGATTCCTAGGGGGCCATGGAGGAACTTTTGGGGGGAGATGTGTCTCTGTTAACCCCCTGAAGTAGTTTGGAAAACATCCCCCCGCTCCGCCCCCGGGAAGTTTTTCTTTTATCAGTGTGTGAAATGGGTCCGTAATCTGAGGGAAAAAAAAGGGTTGGTTTGTGGGCCAGAGGCTGAGGGTGGTCAGGAGTGACATCTGCTCAGCACTACGCCGTGCCAAGCCCTGGGTCAGGCCTGACTGGGCATTAGCTCATTAAACTGTCAGTGCAGCCCAGGAGGCAGGCCGCCTCCTGCCCCCGCTTTATAGATGCAAAAACTGAGGTTCCAGGTGGGCAAGACACTTGTCCATGTACACTTGGCTCTTAAGGGGTGGCTGTGGGTCAAAGCCCAGCACACAGGCCGGGAGTGTCATGTTTTGCGGATAGAACTGTTATAGATGTGGAAGAAATGTTAGAGCTGCCACTTAAGCTCAGGGGTTGGAATCCCCTTTCCACTCTCCTCCCTCACAGCAGGTAGGCACCGACTGGCAGTGAGAGGAAAAAGAAGGTGAAGTTCTGAGCACCCCGACACCAGGGCTCCGTGGTGGGGTCAGGGGCAGGGAGCAGGCGGGGAAGCTGGCCACACCGCATCCCACGGGCCCTCCTTTGTAGCATGAAGGGTGAGAAGTCCCCAGGACATTACACACACCCTGGAGGCTAAATATTCTCCATGGAGTGAGCAGCACTGCCTCCCCACTTACTAGATGAGCCCTTGCCAACCCCTCCGAGAAAGGGAACTTCCCAAAGTTCTTTCAAATGTTCTGACCACCTGACATGGAGTAAGAACACGTGATGTCCCACAGACCTCGGTGTCAATCCCAGCTCTGCCACTGACCAGCTGGGGGACCCTGGGCACGTTTCAACCTCTCTGAGCCTCAGCTCCCTCCTCTGTGAAATGAGAAAAATCTCCCCTACCTGGGAAGGCCGTGAGGACACAGAACAGGGGCTCCGGCGTGAATTTCATGACTCGCCCTTGGAATGGTCTAGAACACAGCCTGCGTGGTACACAGAGGCCCTCAGTAACTGTTTGCTGAATGGATGACAGATGACGGGATGGCCATCAGAGCTGTTTTGTCTGTTTTTGAGAGTGACTCAACTGGCCACATGTCCCCACCCTGACTGGGCCGGTGCTGGGGAGGCCCCACCAGGGACCCTGAGTCTCTCCAGCAGCCTCAAAGACTGAAAAATCAAGACTGAAACCAGAGCTCTTTCGGGGGAGTGGCAAATATCCCAGCTGTGAAGACAGAGAGGATGGGTGCAAAATTCTTCCCACCCCCTCTGACAAGCCGTGTGGCCTTGGACTTGTCACTTGCTCAACCTGTGCATCCTCCGCAGAGGTGACGGTGGGACAGAAGTATAGAACACAGCAGGTGCTTAATAATCGCCAGCTCACTTCCTGCCCGTTGCTCACTGCACCTGGCACCTCAAGAGCTCCTGGCATCCCCAGAGGGCCGGGCCACTAGAGTTGACATCTCAGAGCCACCACACCCTCTCCTCCGTTCCCTGTGCCGGGGGAGTGGACACTTCTGACCCCGCTGCTGGGTGTCTGTTGAAACCTCTGTCCTGCTCCCCTTTCCTGCCACCTCCCACGTCCTACCCAGCTTCTAGGTCCCAGTTCCCTGCCCACCTAATCGGCCCAGGACGCTCCTCCAGATGAATTCTGTCTGCATCCCTCTGCATCTGCCACACTCCAGCCCAAGGACTCTCCCATCCTCCCTGCGGCCCACCCAGAACGGCCAAGTCTTGCACAGCCGCTGCCCCCAACCCCACCTGCCCAGCCTGTCAGGTTAGACCAGAACATTGATGCAGGGGGAAGGAGCAGCAAGGTTTCCCAGCGGAGGTGATGGCTAAGCTGGGACTTGAATGACAATTAGGAACGTGCTAAAGAAGCACAGGCAGGCACCCCAGGAAGGAGGCACAGCGTGAGCAAAGGCCCACAGGTAAGAAGGCACTTGGAAGGGGGTGAGGGGTGTGATTTGAGGCTGAAGAGGTAATCAGAGGCCACATCACACAGGGCCTTGTAAGCCATGCTGAGCCATTTGGATTCTATCCTGAGGGCAATGGGGAACCATCGAGGATTCTTGAGCAAGAGAGAGAACGATCTGTGTGTTCTAGAAAGCTCCCCGTGCTGGTAGTGGCTCTGCTTGCTCCTGGGCTCACCTGAGCTGCTTCTGCTAACAGGTTTTGCCCTATAATAACCCAGCGTGGGCCTGAGCTCAGAGCCAGTGCTCAAAGCATATTTGTTCCCTGACTGATAATAGGGGTTGCCTTGGCAGCAGGCAAGCCTGACCTTTATTTACCTATTTTGATGACACTGTGGAGGCTGCTTTCTTGTGCTCTGTCCTCCATGACATCATCTTCTTCCTGTGTTAGAATTGTGGGGTGTACCTTGTCTCGTGGGGGCCCCGCTGAGTCAGGATCCGAGGCAGCCCATGGTCTTCTCACCACGTCCAAATCCCCATCCTCGTCCAGTTGAGCCCCCACCCCTTCTTGGCCAGGGGAGCAAGCCCCAGCGGGTGGGGTCTTTTCTGGGTGACCATCTCCGTGGTCACCACCCACAACTCCTGAGTCTGTCCTAGAGTCTTGGTTCCACAGAAGCTTGAACTGGGATAGGAATACTGAAAGGCAAGACAAAAACCAAAATGGGATGAGACTATTTCCAAAGTGTCTGCTTCTTCTTGTCTTCTCCTTTTTTTCAGAAAATTTGATCACCAACTGGAAAGTTTTAAAGGCCAGGTGAAGACAAATCATACCAGCAGAGAGGGCCCATCTGATTCAGCCGTGACACCGGGGCCACCAGCAGCCACTGCCGCCATTTTACGAGCATCTACAATGGGGCACTGGGCCAGCATGTCTTACGGACTCCCACAACTGCTCCATTTTACAGATGAGGAAACTGAGGCTCAAAGCAGTTAAAGAGAGCAGAGCAAGACCATGCAGCTGTGACTGAGGCAAGATGACATGCAGTTGCTCGATTCCTGAGCCTACGCCCTCTTCCCTGGAGACAGGACAAGGGCTGGGAGTGCCCTTCACCGAGTGGTGGCTGCAGGCCACCAGGACAAGTTTCAATGAGCACATGTGGCAGGAGCTGGGACCCTCCACCTGTCCCCAGGCTGTCTCAGCTGGGCAAGTCACTTCTCTGTTTTGAGCTCAGGTTCCTGAGCCTCCCCATCCGGATGAGGAAAAGCCCCTTCCCCTGGTCTGTGAGGCCAGGACTGGCTGCTGACTCTGCCTTGTACCCAGTGGCCATTCAGCCTGTTCTTTCCCATGAGTCTTTCACACCTATTTCACTGAAGATGGGGTGCACTGTTCTCTGCGTTCTCTAAGGAAAATGGAATTGCGAACAGTACGGGCAGGGCCATGGCAGGAAGGGACTGGCTAAAGCTGATACATCTAGGCCTTTGTGTGGGCTGTTCCCTTGGCCTGCAATGCCTTTCCTTCACTTGTGCGTTTGGATAAATTCTCCTTGGCTTTGAGGACTGAGCTTGGGTGAATTCTACCCCCAGGCTGGATTAGAGGCCACTACTCCATGTTCCCACAGTATACTGTTATACCGTGTTTATCCAGTTTCTGTGGCTGTGCTTATCCAATTACACTCACAGACTCATTCATTCATTCAACAGCTACGCACTGCCCACTGACTGCGTGCTGCGTACTGTGCTAGGGTCTGGGGATTCAGAGCAGCACGTCACAGACACAGTCTCTGCTTTCATGAAATTACATTTAGGGACAGGGAAGCAATAAACATTAAACAAGTAAATAAGATAATTACAGGCCACCTATTAACGGCTACGAAAACAGTAAAAGTGGATGATGTGACAGATATGGCAACCATGTAATACGTGGGTCTGGAAACTTTTTCTGTAATGGGTCAGACTGTAAAAAATATGTAAATGAAGATGTGGGCATGGCTGCATTTTAATAAACCTTTCTTTAAAAACACAAGCAGTGGGCCGCATTTGGCCCATGGGGTGTAGTTTGCCAATCCCTGGTATAATGTCTCTTCCAAACTGGCACATGAGGGAAAGGGAGGTTAATAATTCTCACGACAGGACAACAGCTAACAGAGTAATCAGGGTAATCATCCTCTCCTTTTTTCAGAAAAATCTGATCACCAACTGGAAAGAGTTTTAAAGGCCAGGTGGAGACAAACTAATGGTAGGAAGGGTGGTCAGGGAGGACCTGTCTGTGGCGATGATGTCTGAGGAGCCAGGACTGGAGGGGAGAAAGTTCCAGGCTGAGTGAACAGGGAAAGCAAAGGCAACGAGGGAATGCGGTGAGCACAGGCCCTGAGGGACAGAGAGGAATTGAGAGTGGCCGCGGTGCATGGGCACGGAGGCAGGGGCTGGGCCCTGCAGGCCAAACTGAGGAGTCTGGGCTTTACTCTGAGAGCAGCGGGAAACCACTGCATGGTCTTCATCAGGGGAGGGACAGGAATGATTTGCATTTTCAAAAGATCCCCTTGGCTGCTAGGGTAGGTGAGTGGGAGGAAGGTGGGCAGGAGAAATGACAGGGTGTCCGGGAGGGAGGAGACTGAGGGAACCTGGCAGGCGGCAAAGGTGGCAGGATCGGGGCGGGGCAGTGGGGGTGGCAAGCAGTGAGCAGAGGGAGCCCCCTGGCATCCATGGCCCTGGGGCACCCTGAGGGCTCAGCTCGCCCCTTCACTTCTACACTCCTAGCGTGGAGTCCTGGAGCTTACTCAACGAACGAAGAATACTCAAGGAATGGTGCAGGGATGACAGTTAAACAACCCAGGCTTCCAGGTCTTTACCCCAAAAAGATGAGCACCAGAAAGCAGAAGACAAGAAAGGACGTGGGGAGCTGGGCCACCCCCACCTGCCCAGGGCCTTACCGGGCTGCCCCATGCCGTTCAGCCGCACCATGAGGTGTCTCTGGTTCGGGGTGTAGAGGTGGACGTCGGACAGCACCATGTCGCTTTTGAAGGTGACCTCGTCCATGGCTGGGGCAGGAGCCACCTGTACCATGGCCTGGGCCCCGTGTGATCCTGGGACAGGAGCACCTGCAGGACGGCGGAGGCAGAGGGCAGGGCCGTGAGCATCCCCGAAGCAGAGGGTCAGCGGCTTTGCATCACCTGTGAGAAAGAGCGTCCCTTCTCATTTCTCTCTTAATTCCTCCTCAAGGAACAAGTCTCAGTCTCGGCGAGGGAAAAAGTCCAGCTAGAATTTGTGTTGCTTTGTTTGCAATGTATTTCTTTTCATGGTTACCTTTTATTTATGCAAGGAATCTGGCTTCCCATTTATAGTGATCAAATGAAATGTCCTTTCCTTTTTAATTTTTTTCCAATGTTTTTATTATGAAAACTTTCAAATAGACAGGAAAGTTGAGGGAATAGCATAAGCAACCATATACCTGCTGCTCAGACTCAATGATCTAATCTATCTATCTATCTATCTATCTATCTAATCTATCTATATCTATCTAATCTGTATCTATCTATCTATCTATCTATCTATCTATATCTATCTATCTATCTATCTATCTATCTATCTATCTATCTATCTATCTATCTATCTATCTATCTATCTATCTATCTATCTATCTATCTATCTATCTATCTATCTATCTATCTATCATCTATCTTTTCCCCTGAACTCTCTGAGAGTACGATGCAGGCATCGCAACACTTTACCCCTAAATTCTCCTCCAGCATCTATCTCATAAGAACATGTTCCTATATAACCACAAGACCACCAGCTGACTTTAGAAAAATTAATAATGATTTCCTAATATTGTCTAAAACCCAGCTGTCTCCTAAATGTCTTTTTTTTAAAAACTGTATCAGTAATATATTTTTTTATTGTGAATCTTAACATATATACATAACAGTGATAACTTTCAAAGTACAATTTCACAAGTTGTTAGAGAACAAATTTCAAAGAATGTCATGGGCCACAGTTTCACAACTTCAGTCATTTCCATTATTGTAAAACGTAACACACATACAGAAAGGTGTCAACTCTTGATGTACAACTCAACAAGCAGTTACATAGGTAATTTCAAAAACTGTTATGGGTTACAGTTTCACAGTCTCAGTCCCTTCCCTATTATGCAATACAAGGTATATACAAATATTGTGCCTTAAAGGAATTCAACGAGCAGCTATAGAGCAAATCCCAAAGGATGCTATAGGCTTTAGTTTCACCATGTCATTTACCTCCTTCTAGCCATTACGACACCCCAGCATCCAAAAACACATATAATTATATAAATTATATTAAGTTTCAGTATTCATAGACTTTGGTAAATCTTATTTGTTGCTACCTCTTCCTCTCAATCTCTTTCTCCATCCTAAATGTCTTTTATAGCCTTTTTCTCCCTCAAACCAGTACCTGATACAATTTATGCTTTGTATTTGGTTATGTTCCTTTAATTTCTTCCTTTCTAGAAGGTGACTCTACCTGCCCATACACCTTTTGTTTTTGTTTTTTTTAAAGCTTTCTTTTTTTTTTTTTTTTTTTAAAAAGTGAGATGAGTTAAAGGAAAACGACTAAGAAAATCACTGTACAGGTGACATACAGATATAGAAAAATTATGAAGGTGATACAGCAATGACCAAAATCTGGAAAGTCATGCCTGAGGCAAAGTGGTCAAAAACAAGAAGGATCTTGCTCCAACCAAATGTTCCACCTCATCAAAAGGATCAAAGGGCAGCACGATGGAAACAGAGCCATAGGTTTTGAGGCTGGGCAGATAAAAGTGTAAACCCAGGGCTGACACCTCCTAGCTGTTGTGTGAACCTGAGAAAAACCACTTCACCTCTCCAGACCTCGTTTCCTCAGCTACATTCCACCCTGGAGGGTTACTGGAAGATAATGTGCCAGAGCAGAGTCGTGGTCTATAGCAGGTGTTAACACATGCTGGCAACTTCCTCGTCCTGGGGTTGGTTTCAGCTGTTTGACCCAAACCTGAGCATAACTGCTCACCTACCAGGGAGGAACTGTTCCTGGGCCTGAGGTGGCGGATGTGTGTCTTAGCCATGGCATGAAAACCCTCTGGGCCTCCATTTCCGCAGCTGGAAAATGGGATCATCATTACCCAGGCTGCCCTCGTGATCTGAGTTTGCCTAACTGGAGTTCCTGCATTTAAGACTGCCTGGGGAAGCAAAAGTTGTCCCAACACAAAAATGTTCATGCATCAGCTAGGCCCTAATTAAATTGTCCGTCAAGCATGCTTTCCTACTCAACACTATTAACCAGGAAAAAGTAAATGGGTTGGGAAGTGAGGCTGCAAATCTGGCAAAGCAATGCAGGATTTCATAAAGTCAATGAAAGTGATGGAGGAGAAACGTTTGACCCTCAGGCAAAGCCCTGGACCAACGAAGACTGGCCTAATTGGACTGAATCCAAAAAGAAGAAGAAATAGCCCAGACCTATCACAATCAGGTGCTTCAAAGGGGGATTTGGCTTCCAGGACTGAGAGATATCCTGGGGGAAAACTTAAGATATCTACACATAGTTTAAAAAAAGAAAAAGATCCTTTTTAATGGTGCTGTGAAAATCAAATGTGAACCAAAGGATGCTGTTTCTTGCTATAGTGCAGTTTTGTTGGAAAAACGATACCCCAGAAAACAAATGTTCTTTGCTTTCCAAAAATGAGAATCATGTTATAATTAAACATCAATTTTCTTAAATACAGACCAAATAGACTCATTAATTTCTAGCTGAATTTTCAATTTTAAAATTCCAAATACACAGGCTTCCCAGGAAATGTACCCAGTACTCCAGGTCCCAGGCAAAGTGGATTTATGGGGCTTTTCCAAGGGTGAGTTATCTGAGAATAAGGAGGCCCTTTTTCTTGTACCTATCTCGGGGCTTGTGTGAGGATTACTTGAGAAAATGAACACTTTCACAGCTTAGGATGCAGGAAACCCTCAAAAGGATTACCGTTATGACAATAATAATTACTGTTAAAAGTGAGCAGCTGACTCAGAATCTCCCTCTGGAAATGCTGGGGTTTGATGGCAGAATGGATCCCACCAATTCTCACCCCCCACCCCCCAACCCCACTCCTTTCCCACAACTGGAGGTTCCCTTCATGCGCAGCTGGGCTGACTGGAATTCTTGGCTCTTCTAAGGCTGTGGGGGTCATACCCTCTTCCCCTTACGGTTCTCCAGTCAGGGGTGCCCCAAGAAGCAGTCCACTGGTTTCAGGAGCTTGAAATACCTCCCCCGCTTCTGGTCTTTCTGCCAGGAGCCCCTCGCTCACCACTCATTCATTTAACAACCAGGATCTAGACGCGGCTTTATAGCGGTTCATGACCGTTGTGCTGGGGAACGAAGGGCAGGGTGTGAAGTTTGGGAAGTTGGAGGAACCGAGGACCAGGGGCGCAGAGTCGGAGTCAGGGGCTCCAGGAACCCTCCTCCCAGGGGCTCCTCTTTATCTGTCTTGCCAGCGCCCTGAAGCCCACCCTTACGGGTTAGGCATTCATCGCCTTCTTAAAAGGCAGTCAAGCTCGGGCATCGGCCTTCCTTAATTCAGAGCCGAGGTGGCTGCCTGGACCCCGGGCAGAAACCCAGATGAAGTCAGGACTCCTCCCCCACAACACTCTTGCTCAGAAGGGGAAACTGAGGCTGCGAATGGGGACAGAGCTTAGGACCTTGGGCTTCGGGTCCGTGGGGGCGGAGATTTCAGAGCCAGGCTCGGCGCCGGGAGGCCCTCGCACTCTACCGCGTCTTGCCGTACTTCCCGGGAGCTTACCCGCCGCGGGCCCCAGCCGGGACTCCAGGCCGGTCCTCTCACCGAAGAGCTCAGGGCGCCGCCATGGCAGATGGTGTGCGCAGGCGCGACCCAGTCTTCACCTCAGGCACCCACCCGCCTCGCCCCGTGACCACGCCTACTTGCCGGGGCCGCGCATGCGTGGCGGGGTCTCCGGCGGCCGCGCCGCACTTGCTGTGGGCTCCAGCGTGGAGCGCGACAGGCGTGGTTTGCGGCGGGGGCGGGGCCTCATCTGCTCGTGGGGTCCCAGCCCACGCTTCAAAAGGGGTTAAATAACGCGCCCAAGGCAACCCACCCTCTAAGTAGTGGGGCCCGGGTTCGAACTGAGGCAGTAGGGCTCCAGCTGCTGTGCTGTTTATATCGTTATCGTCATCCTAGCTCTTAGTACTCATTATTATTAATAGCAGTTATTTTAAGTATTTTATTCATTCATTTACTCATCAAGTCTCCAATTCCAGGCTGTTCCAGGTCTCATTCTTAATTGGAGCCCAAGAGGAAGTGAAATCCGGTACCAGTGTTACACTTTTGGGTATAGGGGAATAGAAAAGGCTTAAGGGAACGTCCGAACACCCTGGAACCTACCTGCGCGAGGCGCCTTAAGGGTCGCCGGAAACTCGCAGCCTCCGCTCCTCC
>PVKY010001089.1:0-35555 GCA_004027775.1 Bradypus variegatus | reverse complement strand
GGCCAGCTTTGCACCTGTGTTATCTAGAACACAGAAGCCCTGCTCCCCCCAACCCAGGCTAAGAGCTGTTGTCTCAATGAACAGGAGGGTGGGGTGGGGGTGGGGGTGAGGGGGCAATGCATGGCCAGCTGGGTCTGGGAGTGTTCCAGGGCCCTGAACCCAAGTCCTTCCCCACCATCTGCCTCTTTACTTTCAGTCCACCCGACCCCATGCCCCACCTTCCCCAACAAGATCCAGTACGTGAGCAGCTCCTTACAGCGGGTCAGCAGCGAGGTGAACAAGGTCATCAGCGTGCTGGGCAGCTGCCTCCATACCCAGCCCCCACCCCCACTCTTCACTTTGACACCAGCACCGGTCTCGTCCCTGTCGCCCAGGAGCACCTGTGTTCCCACCTACCCCTCCCTGGCCAGGGCTTCAGCTACATGCCCTGTGCCCCCCATGTCCACCCATCGGGCCTGGGACCCAGGGCTGGGCCCCCAGCTTTCCTCCTCTGCGGCTCAAACAGTGGACGACTTCCTGGTGGAGAAGTTTCGCAAGTATTTTCCAAGTAAGCAGCCCCTACCCCTTGTCCGTCTGTCCATTTCCTCTGTCTGAGGCTTCATGGTGAAGAAGACTTTGCTGGTCAGGATGGTTTATCTGGAGCCAAGCTGATTGGGGCCTTTATTATGGATTCTTGAGCTTGGCAGAACCTAAAAGGTCATAGTTGTCATCATCCATAGTAGCTACCATTTTGTGTAGTTTATGAAGGGCCAGACATTTTGTATATATTTCCTTTAGTGCTCATAATAACCCTCTGAGGTAGTAATTTAGTCCCAATTTAAATGAAAAAAGTGAGACTCAGAGAGGTTAAGTCTGGGGCACCTGATGCATCAGTAATGAACTTGGGTTTTGACCCCCGGGGTCTCTGACTCCAGGATTCTCCATAACCCTTTGGCTGCGTGGCTTCCTTTTGCTCCTGGGCCAGGCGATGTCCCTGGTCTCCTAGCCCTGCTGTGGGGCATGAAAGACCATAGAAAAGCAGTCACGTGAGAGAAACAGTTACCTCTTTTCTCACCATCCCTAACCCAAAATGAAAAGTAGATAGATTACATTTAGAAATAAAATGAATAGGCAATTCCTGTTTCTGACCTCCGTCCACTAGAACTTTTCCTGTTTTTGTTTATTTGTTTTGGAGGCACTGCCTAATCAGTTTCTAGTGGGGTACGGCAGGAGGTGCTGGTGAATGGGGCAGCCTGGTTGGCCTGGGGTCCGACTCAGGCCGCACCCCTGCCCATTTTGGAGCCCTTTCCCCCACCTTTGCAGATGGAGTCCCATTCCTCAGCAGCAGCCCTGCCTCCCTGGAGAACAGGCTGGGCTACGTGTCTGCCAGGTAAGCCTCCCTGTGGGCTCTGGGTGGAACAGCATAGCAAAGCTCCTCTCTGAGCCTCCCTGGGCAGGTGAGACCTCCGAGGGGAGCAGATCTCCAGACTACGAGGCTGTTGAAACCAAAGAAATGTCAAATGCATACTGCCGAGGCCCCAGGCAGTGTGGGGCTGGCCCGACCTGGCCCAGCTCCACGAGGAAGCTGCCCCGAGGGGGAAATCAGCCCTTGGTGGGACCCTGCCCACTGCCCTTTCCCACTGGAGTCCTGGAGTCTGGCCTTCGTCCTTGCCGTCGAGCTCTTTGTTCCACTCCACTCCCTTCTGCCCCTGGTCCTGCTGAGCAACATCTGGAGTGAGAGGGATGCCTTGTGGGGAGACAGACGGGCAATTATTTAAACCTGTTATTAATTTCCCATTCATCACATTCCTTGCCAAGCGCACCCCCCCTCCCTGCTTTGGCCCCCAACCATAAGTGCCCACCCCCACCCCTTTGGCCAGCTTGGTTGCAGCTGCTGGGCAAGGCTTTGAGTCAACCCTGGGGAGCTCTTTTGCATATGAGATTGGCTGGGAGCCTGAAGCCTTGATGTCAGCATTATTCACCCAGGATGGGGACAGAGGGCACCCATCACTTCCCTTTTGGGAATTGATGCTTATTGTGATGAGACGTTCTGGAGTTTATGTGGGAAATGGTCAGATATTGCCAATAGAGGAAACTGAGTTGCTGAAGAGTCCCTGTGAAAGGCTGCAGCTGCTGTGTTGAGAGGAAGAGGGAGGCGTTGGGGCATGGTAGCTTCTGATGAGCTGGACCACATGCCCACCCCCCCCTCCTGCCGTGCTCCTGCCTCCTCTGTCCCTTCCCCCCTCACTGTCTTTCCCAGTGAGCAGCTCCGCCACCTGCAGCGCCCCCATTCCCAAGTCCAGGAGGCAGGCAACACCAACTTACAGGGTATGCTCGAGGCTAACCGAAAGTGGCTAGAACATTTCAAGAACGACCCCAAGTTGTATCTTTTGAGCTGGTGCCCAAACCCTGGTGCCTTCTTGCTGCTGAGGGTGGCTGGCTGAGCTGACCCTGCATGTGCCCTGGGGGTCCAAGGTCAGACCCTGTCTGACCATCCATCCTTCCCCGGCCCACTCCCTGCAAGGGCTCAGCTGACCGCAGCGTTTTCCTTCACCTTGTGGCCAGACATCTCTTCTCAGTACCCAAGCCAACAGCCACCTCGGGCCTCCTGCAGCTGGGCCTGGATGAGAACGGGCTGAAGGTGTACCAGTTCTGAGGCCCTGAGCGGTGGGTTTCGGACAGCCTGGCCTTTCTTCCACCCAGACCAAGTGCCCGAGGAGCTCCTGCACTTTATTCTCTCTGAGAAATCAACCTCCTGTTCCCTCTTTGCTGCTTGCCCCACTCAGGGCTTGGCGGAACCATGGAAGGCCAGAGGGGTGGGAAGGATGGTACAACTGGAAACAGCAAGCCCTACCCACCCTCTGTGATCACGTATTGTATCTCCAGCTGAGACATTTGGGAATTTTGTGAGCCAGCAGCTCCTCCATCAACAAGGCAACATCAACGATGTGGGGCAGCTGAGGGTCAGCTGGCGTGGGCATGGGGGACTGGACACCTTTAGGAGGAATGGTGGCATTAAAGGAGCAGTCTGTGAAGGTCAAGGGGCTCATCTTGGAGTTGGGTCGGTCCCCTGGACCTGCAGGTACTGCTCTGGGCTCCTGCGAAGGTGGCGTGCATGGTCTGGTTTGCTAGGACAAAGCCCTCTAGCATATCTGTACCCTGGGACCAGCCTCTTCTGGGTGCATACCCATCTCTCCAATACCTCAGGCTCACAGAGATCAGGCCTTTTCTCTTTCCAACTGTCTCAGGCTGGGACACAACTGCCCAGCTTCCTGCCTGGAGGCTGGGCCCCGGGAAGCTTTGCCACATGTCTTCCCACTGCTGGGCCTATGCTGTCCGTAGGAGACCCCCTGCTTCCCTGGGACTCCTCCCGAGAGCCATCCCAGCTCGATGCTCAGGTCTCAAGCACGCAACTTCTCCAGGAAGCCAAAAAGCCACAGGGAAAGAATGGAGTGACTCCTAATTCTCATCTCATTTTCTCTCTTCCTAGCATACCTTGTTTTCATCTTTCTTTTCCAGCTGACTCCCAGCACCTGGGCTGGATAAAAACTGTTCCACTTCAGCCTTCCACCTGTACCACCCCAGACCCCTGATCCCTCTGCCATCTGTTTTTGGAACTTGGCAACCTGGTCGGGAGGAGGTCAGGGCCGGGCCAGGCCCTGGTATTGGCAGTGAGGGGTCTTACTGGTTGGCAGGGCTCCCTGCAGCCTTACCGTCCTCAGATTCTCAGGGTCTTGCAGGGGATGTTCTCTGACATCTGCCCCTTCACTTACATGAAATGTCCCCAGTTTTCGTGTCTTTCAAGCCATGGGGTTGCCCTTGCGTCTCCAATGCATAGAAACCAACTTTTAACACCCTCCCACTCATTTCTTTGCCATGGAATAAGAAACTAAGATCCAAATAGATTTTTTTTTTAACCCCTCAGATACATTTCAAGTTCAGCCTACCACACAGAAAAAGTCCATTTTGTTATGTGACCCATTCTGTGTGCTTTGGGAATAGCTCACATGTTATGACCCACTCTGATGACAATCCTGTGTTTTCTACAGCCATTAAATCTCTGCAGGCCCATTTCTACAAGGCAGTGTGTGACTGTGTCTCCTCTGTGAAGGCCTTTGCCTCCATCCTCCTGGGAAGGAGGAAGGAAAAAATATTCTTGGAACACCTCCTAGCTAGCTGATTTAATCATCACATCTGATGTGTATCTTTTCAGTTCCATTTTTATGGATAAAGAAACCAAGGCTCAGAGACCTAAACCTGCCTGGGGTTGCAGAGAAAGCTACAAGTGCTGTGTCCCCACCCCAAGCCCCTTCTCCCAGGCTGCCAGCCCTTGGGAAGTGGTGACGCTCCCTCCATCCACCTCCCCCACCTACCAGCTGGAGACCCATAGTGTCATTTCCCAAAGGCCACTTGGCATGTCCCCCCATGCAGACAAATGAACTATAAGCCCCCTGAAGTCCTAAGCTGGCAGAGTTAGGTGGGCTTTTTCTGCTCCAGTGGTGTGAGCAGCCTAAATTCAGTCTTGGATCTGGAGCTACAGAATTGCTGGGAGGACCCACTGAGATGGCTGGGTTTCATGGATTTGCATAAGAAAGCCACTTTAGAAACAAAACACTCAAAATAGCCCAGCCTCCTCTGGGTCTGTCTCTGTCCTAGCAGCTCTGATAAAACAAAGGAAGGAAGGAACATTTATTGAATGTCTTCTGTGTGCTGGCTGAGTGCTTTTCACATTTTATCTCATGTAATCTAAACGTTATGAAGTTGGAGTTCTTATTATATAAAAGAGGAAATTTAGGCCCAGAAAGGTTAAGTAGTCCCTGTAGCCCAAGGTCACAAAGCTAACCCAGGATTTGAACCCCACGTCGCAGGTCTCTGAGAGGCGAGTTCTGTTGCCCACACTCCCATGTTTGAGCATCTCCCGCCCAGCTTGGTGTGAACTTGGGTCTCAGGAAGGGGCTGGTCTCTGGTCTGGTTGAGCAAAACTCACCCTGGGCCAATGTTTTCAGAGGGACTTTTCAGAAGACTCCAACATTGTCCCATCCCTCCCCTTGTGGATTTTTAGAATCTAGCTGAAGAGGCAGGATCATAGAATCATAGACTTTTACGGTTAGAATCTTAGACTTTTATTGCTGCAAGGGACCTTGACAATCACTTGTTTAGCCCACTCATATGTATTTATGTATATATAAATGCGTTTTATTGAGATATGTTCACACACCATATAATCTATCCGAAGTATGCAGTCAGTGGCTGACAGTATCATATATTTGTGCATTCATTGCCACAATCAATTTTAGAACATTTTCATTACTCCAAAATAAAAAAAAAAACACCTAAAGCATCTCATACCCCCTACCCCCCCTTATATATATATGTATGTATATGTATATGTCTTTATTACTCATCTGCCCATACACTGGATAAAGGGAGTGTCAGTTACAAGGTTTTCACTATCACACAGTCACACAATAAAAGCTATATAGTTATACAGTCATCATCAAGACTCAAGTCTACTGGATTACAGTTCAACAGATTCAGGTGTTTCCTTCTAACTGTTCTAATACACTCAAAACTAAAAAAGAGTATTTATACAATGCAAAAGAATAACCTCCAGAATGACTTCTCAACTCTATTTGAAATCTCTTAGCCACTGAAACTTTATTTTTTCTTTCTCTTTCCCCTTTTCGTCAAGAAGGCATGACTCATCCCTGGGAGTCATGTCCCACATCACCAGGGAGATTTACACCTTTGTACCCCATTCATATTTACAGAGGAGGAAATGGCCTAGAGAGGTTACACGCATTGCCCAAAGTTACCCAGTGTGTGTGTGGCAGAGGTGGGACCAGAACCAAGGAGTCCTGACTTCCAGCCTAGGGCTTCAGAAATATTTTTTTTAAAACATATCTATTTTGATTAGATTATATGTTTACGTGGCTCAGTATTTAAATGGTACAGAAGTCTCTTACTCTGTGAGCCACCTCCTTCCAGGTAACAAATATTGACAGTTCTTTTTAGGAGATGTTATGCAAACACAAGAAAAGAATTGACACTATTTTCCCCCTTTACTGGTGGAGTATAGGTCACCCCTAATGTAGGGTCAGATGATTTTCCAAAGCTCTTTCAGGAGATGTTTAGTGTTTTCCAAAAGGAGCAGCGTTGGGAATGATGGTAGAGGATCCCCACCCCCCAATCCTCCACACAAAATGGAATATGGGGAGTGGGGAGGTAACCTTGGCCCTAGACACCTGGGGTTGCTCTAGATGTTGACACGAGCTCTGTGACCTGAGGGAGTCCTCACCTGGTCCAAAGCTCTAAGCTTGACTCCACTCAGGGATGAGGTGAGGCAGGGCAGGGCAGGGGTGGGGTGGCCTCAGCTCTAGCTGCTCTGCAGGGGTGAGTTGGTTGGCCTCATCCAGAAGGATCCTGGAAGCCTCCAGTGCCTTAAGATGGCAGAGGTGGGGAGGAGTGCTGAAGGTGAGGAAGTGGTGGTTAAAAATCAGAGCATCTGTTGTCACCAGTATCCTGATGAATTTGAAAGTTATTCCCCTTGCATCTCCTACCTATCCCCACCCCCACATCCCCTACCGTATTTGCTATCTCCAGCAGGTGTTACCCAGAATGCCCAGCGGAGATCAATGTAACAATTTGCCATAATGGAAAACCTCTACAACAAAAGGAAAAAGACAAACCTACCCCTTCTATTCCAGGTCTTTTTAGTTTGAAAACATCAGAATGCATCTTGTTTTCCCCTTGGTGGTTCACACGGGCCAGCACACACACTGACAATGACCAAATGAGTCCACTGAATTGGGAGCCTCAAATGATTTGAGACATATCACTGCCATTCTGAAAGAAGAAGAGAAAGGCCCTGGTGCCCTACTGTTATAAACAGTATTCACATTGGGGTAAGATTGGGGAGACATCAGACATTTGTAAATATGAGTGTAATATAAAATGAGCCAACATTTTTAATCAGCTGGGGAGGGGAGCAAATGGCCAGGGACTCTACTTCAAATAGTATCTTCCTGGACAGACAGCACACGGTGGAATGCTTAGCTGCATTGTGGGTCAGAAACTGTTGAACCCCGAGGTCTTTTCTTTGGGTCACCTCACCCTGTCCCCCATCAAGCGTTTCACCCTGATTGGTGGCTGTGCTAGTTTTCAGTGCTTTTAGAAGCTCTAATGACATGTCAGAGAGGGTTTGGGGGGCCCCATTTTGGCGCAGCAGGGCACTGTGCTCATAGCCCTGATCCTCCTCCCCTGTGGACCCTTACATGGGCTCCCTGGGGGGCTCCACCACCTGGAGGGCCCAGGAGCTCTTACTCTTTCCAGGTTCTCTGAGGATTTGGGGGCTGTTGAGAGGTTCCCAGCAATGTTATCTCTGACCCTACAGGCCCAGATGGGGATCCCAGGGCCCCTTGAGATGGAGTACAGGGTGATGGTTGTAGAGCTGTGGAGATGCTGACTCCAGAGTGCATGATGGATTCAGCAGGCTCCCGCACACAACTCCAGGGCTGATGGCCGCAGACTGATAGGAGGCAAGGCTTGGGACAAGGTGGCCCAGGATGAAGGATTTTGGGTCACCCCTCCCACAGCTGGCTGCCACTCCATCTTGGTTGGGTCAGACCAGATGGTTAGTTTCCTTTCTTGGCTTTTTTCTTGAAAGAACCAAATTGTCACCTTCACCCACTCCTGTGTGAATTGCTTCCCTCTGACCAGGGTGGCTGGATCTGGATTGCTGGGACGGTTGCTCCTGAGTTGGGAGAGAGGCACTGGGTTCATTAAGTCAGCTCAGCAATGGCCCTCCCTCCTGAGAACCATTAATGTCTTTCCAGCAGCCCCCCCAACTATGCACAGAGCTCTTCTGTCTGGGATGAAGTGATCTTGGGTGGGCAGCCTAGTGGAGGAGGGGGCCACCCCCATCTTCAGGAAGCACAGATCTCTGTCGGTTCAGGCGGGATGCGGTGCAGGCCATCCTCTCCTACTTTTAAAAATTCCTCTAGGATGGGAGAGGTCAGCTTGCCTCTCATGGCTTTTGCTCTCCAGAGTAGAGTGGAGGGGGTTGGAGGCATCTCGAGATCGCCTCTGCTGAGAAGAGGGCCTTCTTGGAGGAAGAGGGACACCTGCTCTTGGGAGGTAGGAAGCAGGGGACAGTTTGGAGAGCTCCACCTTCAGGGTTAAAAGCAGAGGAGGCAGGAATCAAGAGCTTCTGTTAACCATCTCACTTTCTCCTCTCTGCCTCAATTTTCACATCTGTAAAAGTGGTCTTGAGGATTAAAGAAGTTAATTCACAGAGTCCTCAGAATGTGCCCGGCACATGGTAAGGACGCAGTAAGTGTTAGCTTTTGTTACCACTGTCTTCATTCCTGTGAGGAAGTCAGGAACCATGACTGAGTTTTCTGGAACTTTTGTGACTTCCCCAGGATTAATAACAAAACTATTAGGCAGAAAAGACAAAACAGACGGCCAGGAAGAGGTTTGCTGGGGGCCTGTGTTCCCCTTCAAGGCCAGTTGTTTGTAAAGGAGCATCCCAAGGAATCCCGAGAGCAAGCAAGAGAGAGAGGGAACTCAGAAGAGCGAGGGAGGCCAGCACAGGCCTTGGGCCAGGAGGCAGGCAGGAAGGGGGCAGTGGAGCCTTCTGGCCTGAGAAGGTGCCCTAGGATGGAATGGAAACTGGATCCCGGGTTCCTCCAAAGGAGCTAGCTCCTCCCTACCGCTGAGACGCGGTACAGACTCAGCTACTTGGCCTCCCAGTGACCAGTCCACTGTAGGACCACCACTGGGGCAGCTGTGGCCACCTTACACTGGGATTGGAAAGGAGCAGAGGTAGGGGGTGGAGATGGGATATATTTTTTGTATTGCTAGGTTGGGTTGGGATCCAAGTCTGGCTCCAGGGTTCTCTATTAGACTGCCTCCAAAAGACTGAGGTTCAAATTCTGGCTGTCATTTAGTAGTGGGGCATCTTTGGGATCCATCTCTTTAGGCCTCAGTTTCCTCTTTTTTATAGTGGGTATTTTTAAATAACTCACCCCAGGGAGGATTAATGGGATAACCTGTATAGAGCACACTGGGTAAAGTATCCTGCACTGTTGTAAACTGCTATGGGAAAATAAGTTATTACCCAACCTCTGCTTGAATACTTCCAAGCACAAGGTGCTTACCACCCAGTAAGTAGCCATTCCTCTGCGGGCTGCTGCTGAGCTCCGACAGGGTCTTCTCTTTCAGTTCTGCCCTCCGGAGACAAAGAAAAAGTACGCACTACCTCATCCTCATGACAATGAAGCAGGGAGCACAGACATCAGCACCCCCCCCCCAAGCACACGTGTGTGCACACATAGGAATTACCATGTAGTGCACATATATATTCTCAGAAGACCTCTTAATATTATCCATTTACTTACTACGAACTGGTGCTAAGTGCTCTACTTACCTACAGATCTTGTTGAGTCCTCCCAAGCATCCTAAGAGGTGGGCAATATGATCTCCATTTTACCCGATGGAAAAAAAACAAACATACACCAGACTTGGGAAGGTCAATCTAGTGGGTGGCAGAAGCAGAATTCACACCAGAATACCCCCCTACCACCACCTTTCAGGCGTGACTGTGCAGGTGGGCACACACCCTGATAAGCCTGTGTCCTCCCTCCTGGCACTGGGATTGGAGGGCAAGTGGTGGGGAAGGTGGAAGCTGGAGCAGGAGTTTCAGAGCAACTTCTCTCTTCATGTGAAGAGAGAAAGTCTTCTGGTCTACCCTTTCTCCTCTTTCTGTCTGCTCTCTGCTGCTTGCAGAACCTCTGAATGGACAGACAGCATTTGTGCCTTGATATACTCATTTCTTCTTCCTCAGCCCCATTTCCTCTTGGAGAAAGTCAGCAGGCCCTGGGGCCACCGCAGCATGCACTCTCCCCTTCCTTTCTCTGCTTAGGAACCTCCTCCTTCCTGAGACTCCCCACCTGTAAAACCCTGACTGCCCCTCACTACCTAGGTGCTCTAGACAGTGACTGTCCAGAGACTGAACGTCGGTTTCTCCATCCGAGGATGGGAATCATTAATCATAACCGAGGGAAGTCCACTGGGCTGCCTATCCTCTTCGCCCATGTCCCAGCGCCCTGCAAAGAGCCAAGCACAGAGCAGGTGCTCCATGAGCCACAGCAGATTTGCCTCCTCGGAGAGAGGCCCACGTCTGGTTCCCTCTCTCCTTCCCTGGCACCGCGGACCCTTTCCCTCAGGCGACCCTCTGCAGCCCTACAACCCACCCCACCCCCGCTCTCTCAACAACGCGGCCCTCCCTGCTCCGCGCGGCTCGCGGGTGGTCGGACTCGGGCAGATCGCCCGGGAGGGGGCGCGGCAGGGCGGTGCTCCCCCCTCCCCCAAATCCACCCAGGCGCGAGAACGGGGAAGCTCTGACGCCTCCCACCCAGGGGGACCGAACTCTTATCCATCTCTCATTTCCCTTGGAGGGGTCTCCAGAGCCTGAGAGGCGGGAGTCCTCCTGGAGAAGAGGGTGCGGCGGAATCCAGGAATCAGACGCTTTAGAGAGCCTAGGTGGGCGGCGAGGTGAGGGGCTTGCGTGCTCGGGCCCCGCCTGCTTTCGCCAAGACAGTGGGGGCCCAATTCCCACGATCCGGTCCCCTTCGGCGCGCTCCGGGGACTCCACAGGGGCGTTTGCTACGGCCGGCCTGGGAGGTGCGCGGCTCGGAGGCGGCCGAGCTGCAGCTGAGGGTGGCCGCTGGGGGTGGCCGCGGGGGGCGCTGAGAGCCCGCACCCAGACGCCGCGGGCAGGGGGCGCTGGCGGCCGTGGGAGGAGCCCGCGCTGCTCCCTGGCCTGGCCAGGCAGCCGCTACACGTGGGGCCGCGGCCAGGAGCTGCCTGCGCCGTCCGCTTCTGCCCGGCCCGGGAAGGATGGAACCATAAAGGGGGAAAAATGACCCCAACAGCTGCAGGAGGACTTTAAGGGGGAAACGCTTCACTTGGGGAGGCCTCCTGAAGGGGCTGGGTTTAGAGCATTGACGGTGGGGTGGGGGGTGGGGGGTAACTACATGTGGGACCCTGCTTGGGTGACTGCAGTTCAGAGCCAAGGGTCAGGGCCAGCTCTTGGTTGCCACTGGCCATAGTGGACTTGAGGATGTCTTTAGAATCTCCTGGGCCTTGGGAAGTTCTCTCCCTGGAGATGCTGTAAGGTCTCGTGGGGACCCTGGGTAGATTCTCCCCAGCAGCAAGGGTTTACTGGAGACCTCCACATCCCACCTCATTCCCCGACTCAAATTTGGGCAGATCCATCAAATTCTGGCTTCTCTGAGCTCTGCCCTTCTGATCTGATGGTCATTAATTTGTTTAGTTCTCACTACAATTAAAAGCACTTTCAAGCACATCATGGCCTTTTGGTCTCACCAACCTGGCAGCGCTGGGATTATTTTCCCATTTCAAGAGAGAAAATGAAGGCCCATGGATGTGACGCTGCTTTCCAGGGTCACACAGCTGGCAAATGAGCATTGGGACTTGACCCCACATTTCCTGCTTTTTCCTTCACACGGCATAGCACCGTGCCTGCCTCGTAGCAAGCAGCTGCTGCCTTCTGTTAGAAAATTCCACTCCTTTCCAAACAGCACATTAAGCAAGCCTTTTGTGCAAGACTTCCTGGTGGCACGCTGCAGCCACTGCATCCTGCCCCAAACCCCCTTTCCCCGGCTATACACATTCCAATCCTTAAAAAGGCACAAAAACCCACTACTCACTTTTCCATTGGTTCAACGCCATTCCCTCTCAAATCCCACCCTGACAGGCCCCCTGGGGGTCCAATCACCATTTGACCCATCAGCTGAACTCCTGTCTATCTTTACCAACTGACTACTCCTAGTAGCTGAACATAAATACAGCTCTCCCTTTGTCTCTTGTGGGCTGAAGCCTTACTTCAGAACTCCACCATGCTGCTGCTCAAATAAAACTTGCCTGCCTGAAGTTGATTAGTCTCCGTGCCCTCTATGACTGTGCCCTGAAATTTCTAACACCTTCCAGGTGTCACCTGGTTCTGTAAAGAGTCCCAAGAGGTGATCACTGACTTTGGAATTCAAACTCTGGATATGCCTTTCACTACCTGGGTGAACTTGTACAAGTCTCTAGACTTCTTTGACTTTTTTCTTTGCTGATAAAATGGAGATAGAACTTCTTCAGGGCAAAAATTATTGAACACATCATTTTTCCTTCCTTGCCTGCTGTTTCTCCTTCTCCTCCTGTGCTTCACTTTCACCCAACCTTTGCCATCTTGTAATGCAAAATTGGGAGATGAAGAGGGAGGGGCCACATCTCAGAGGACAGCAGGGCAGAGCTGAGAAGGGCTGGAGAAGAGGAGGAGTTTTGGGAGATCTTGGAGGCACAGAGCCTGGTAGAGCTGCAGAGTATGAGGACTCAGATAGAAAGTGGGTTTTACCTTCAACCGTTAATATGGATCCTTTCAGTGTCACAGAAACAAAAGCAAATAGCATGAGTTGTTTAAAACTTTTCTTTTTGTTGCAGGACTGAGGTTCTTTGACCTGGGCCGCTTCTCTGTGACCGAACCACATGGGCTTTGTGTGTGTGTGAGTGTGTGTGTGTGTGTGTGTGTGTGTGTGTGTGTGTATGTGTATGAAATTTACATGAGCAGAACCACTACCAGCCTGGACTGAAAGGGACAGAGAAGGGACAAATTGAAGGAAGAATGACTTCAAGGGCAGAACCATGGAAACAAAGGTCCGATTCAAAAAGTTCTCCTCGGGCCAAGAGAGCTGGCCCACCCGGCTTAGAAGGGACAAGCCATGTGTCCTGGTGTTTGGAAGGGATGGGCCTTGCTCCCCAGTGTTCAGGGAGAGTGCTGCCTCCCCAGTGCTTAGAGACAGTGGGACATGTGCTTGGGGGTTCGAGAGAGCCTGGCCCTCATCCCAATGCTCGGAGAGGGTGGGGTGTGTGGCCCAGCCATCCCTGGAAAAGCCTTTCCATTCGATGCTGCGGTGGGGGTTGGGGTGGGAGCTACACCTCAGTGTTTAGGGATAATGTACCACTGCCCAAGGGCTTGGAAAGGTTGCTGCTGCTGCCCCAGCAGGCCCAGGGGATAAGGCATGGTTCTACAGATGACTCTCAGAACTTGACATCTAATGGCGTTTGCCCTGCTGGGTTTTGGACTTGTTTGGTACCATGACCCTGTTTTCTTTCCAGTTTCTCCCTTGTGGAGGGGAATGTTTATCCTATCCCTGTCCCACTATTGTATACTGGAAGTAGATAACTTGTTTTTCGGCTTCACGGGTCGATCAGGCAGAACAGAATTTTTCTCCAGGACAGACCATACCCATAACTGATTGTGATGAGACTTTGTATTTAGCGTTGTTCTAAATGGCTTAAGGTTTTGGGGATGTTGTGATGGAATGGATATATTTTGTATGTGGGAAGAACATATCTTTTTTGGGGGCCAAAAGACAGTCTGAGGTGGCTTGGAGCCATGTACCCCAGAATAACATGTTCTTAACCCATCCCTGTGAGTGTGTAAACAAGACCATTTGAAGATGTCATTTTTAGTTAAGGTGTGGCCAGCTGAATAGGATGGGTCTTAATCCTATTACTGGAGGCCTTATGGAGAAAGCCAGAGAGAGAAGCCATGGGGTGCAGCCAGAAGCTGGAGGTCAACCTGGAAGAGAAGGAAGATGCCGCTGTGTGCATTGCCATATGACAGAAAAGCCAAGGAACCCCAAAGATTGCTTGCAGCCAGCAAATACCCATCCTGGGAAGAAGCAAACCAGAAGACACTGACCCTATGAGCCAATAAATTCCTCTTGGTAGGCCAACATATTGTATGGTTGGGAAACAGCAGGGAAACTAAGGCACAATGTTCCATGAGACTTCAGGCCCAAATGGCCTTCCTCCACCCTCTGCCCCATTTCTCCTTAAGTCAGGCACCGTCTTGGGTATAAGTGGGTGTTCTGGTTTGCTAATGCTGTCGTTAAGCAAAATGCCAGAAATGGATTGGCTTTTATAAAGGGGGTTTATTTGGTTACAAAGTTACGGTCTTAAGGCCATAAAGAGTCCAAGGTAACACAATGACAACTGGGTACCTTCACTGGAGGATGGCCAATGGCATCTGGAAAATCTCTGTTAGCTGGGAAGGCATGTGGCTGGTGTCCGCTTGCTCCCAGGTTGCTTTTCAAAATGGCTTTCTCTAAAATGTTGCTCTTAGGGTGTTTTGTCCTCTCTTTAGCTGCAGCTCCTCTTCATAATGTCACTCTCAGTTGCCCTCCAAAATGTCACTCTTAGCTGCTCTGAGTTTCTTTCGTCTGTCAGTTCCTTTATACAACTCCAGTGATCCAGTTAACATCCACCCTGAATGGGCGGGGTAACACCTCCATGGAAATTATCCAATCAAACATTTCATTCACAGTTGATTGAGTCACATCTCCATGGAAACACTCAAAGAATTCCAATCTAATCAACAATAATATGTCTGTGTCCACAAGATTGCATCAGAGAACATGGTGTTTTAGGGGACATAGTACATCCAAATGAGCACAGGGGGAATGAATGAAACCATTCCCTGCCCTTGGGGAGCTTATCAGCCAAGATGTTCAAAGACCACATTTGGAGGGCTACCAAGCTGAGGAGGAGTGAGGCTTGTTCGGTGTGGCCCCAAGGAGGGGTACAAGGTTGAGGGGAAGGCAGGGACCCAGAGTAAGGGAGACTTTGCTAGCAGGGGTGAAATGTGTCATCTTGGGAAGTGGTGAGCTCTTTATTGCAGGAGGTATGCACAGAAACACCCCTGGCTGATGGATATGGGTGGAATCCTGGACTAGGCATCCTTTAAGCCCTCTTTGGGTCTGAGATTCTCTGATTCTTAGAGACACTAAAAGCAAACCTGGATCACCTCCAGGGTCACACGCGACTGATGGCTGTTTCACTTTCTGCCTGACAGCCTTGCTGCCATGTCCAGAAAAAGATGTGGATTTTGGGAGGAAGGACAGAGCCCTGACTCAGAGCTGCAACCCAGTCTGGTCCTCCCACCCCTCTCTCCTCCAGACACATGGACACCTTCCTTCTCGCATCAGCTGCTGTTCCCAACCCTCTGCTTGCACAGAAACCCAAGATGTGGGGCAGGAAGAAGCCCTGGTCTTGGGTTATGGAGTGAGGCTTTCCATGGGGAGCTGAGTCCCCCTCATCTTCTGCATCAGTTACGGCGATGCTAGATGTTGTAAAGACAAACTCCAAAACCTTGGTGACTTAACACAATAAAAGTTTATTTCTAGTTCTCATGAAGTCCTGTTCGGGTTGGTGGGAGCAGAAGAGCTTCTGCTCTGCACAGGTGTGTGGGCACTCAGGCTGACAGAGGCTCTGCCATCTTGAATAATCAGTACCTCCCAAGCTGACCTTGGCTGCTGACATCAGTTGGACAGAGCAGAGGGTGGCAAGGGCAGTTTTATGAGCCACCACATTCCACTGGCCAGAACTCAGTCGCATGGTCCCATCTAGAAGTAAAGGGTTCTGGGAACTGCAGCGGCCAGTCACTTCCCAGCAGCAGCTCTGGAGGCAGAGCACAAGGCTTTGGTGGAGAGCTAGCCTTCTGTGACATGCCCCGTCTCCCCAGGCTGCCCTCCTTAGGCCTCTGCCAATTTACACACAAGCCAGACCATGGGCCTCTTGAGGAAAGTTTTGCATCTCCAGTGCTCAGTGCAGTGAAGGTCCTGGAAAGTGCTTAGGGGTATTTGGTGAATGGACCCAGGCTTGGGTTTCAGCTCACCTGTTAAAAGTACAGATTCCTGGGCCACACACCCACAAATTCTAATTCAGGTGGGAGTGGTAAAATTTGGCCATCTGTGTTTTTTAACAAGGGTCTCAGGTGAACCAGATGGGCAACCAGCTCGAGTCGTTGGGAAGAGGGAGAACAGAGGCGAGCCCTCTGAAGTCCTTTTGGAGGAGACTTCTCAAACTTTCATGTGCATGTGAATTCCCTGGGCATTGGGCTAAAATGCAGATTCTGATCCAGTACTTCCATGATGAGGCCTGAGATTCTGCGGTCCTGCTGAGTTCCAAGGTGAAGCTGATGCTGGTGGTCCGTGGGCCATTCTTTTGAGTATTAAGGCTATAGAGGACAGATGATGGCAGGGAAGGAGCAAGAAAATGTTAAAAAGGACTATCCCAGACACACAGAGATCAGCAATGATAAGTTGGGGTGGGTGAGAAGGCTGATTTGCGAATTAGCTTCTAGTTACAGTTCCGATAGGCAAGTCTGTGGTTCAGCTAAAGAAGATATTGAGGTTAGAGGTTATGAACAAATAAAACCATACATCTTTTGCACAAGTCTGTTTGAATTTCTTAGATCTTGGGTTTTATAATAAGGGGTGCAGCTATGTCGAACTCAAGTTAAATGGGCTGACGTTTATTTTTTGTGGTGACTGTCCAAATCCTTATCTTACAGTCCCCCTCACTTACCCAGCCTTCTCCAACAGCTCTCCAGAGCTGCATATCTCCTCTCCAGAATAAAACACCTTAGAGCTTCCCCTTCCATCCAGCCTAGCACTTTAGCAAATCTCTGGCTTGAATTGTTTACTAACGATTCCACGCCACTGGTTTTCTTCTGGTTAGTCCAGCAGGCTCACTTCGTCCCATCAGACTCTCCACCTGGCAACATCCTTGGAGCCCAACTAAAACTCAGCCTCTGAACGGTGGAACACCAGGTCGTGGCTCAGTGGTTAAGGAATCTCAAGCTCTTGAATTTGAAGCTCATCTGCATCTCTTCCTGCTCCTCCAACCTTGGAAAATTTCCATAACTCCTGAGAACTCACCTGTCATATGGGCATCACAGTACCTACCTCCCAAGGTGGCAATGAGGGCTATGTGAACTGAAGTGCAGAAAGCCTCAAGCCCAGCACCTGGTGCATAGTATAGGGCTCCGTTTTCATTCCACAGTTTCTTCTCCTTCTCAGCCCCTTAGCCAGGTGCCTCCATCTTCTGCCCACTCTGGGGAGTTGTTCATTCCCTTGTGCTGATCAGAGTTGGGTCTGAGTTGTGTTTGTTTCCCCAGTGCCCGGCAAGTAAGGGAGGGGTCATGTTTTTGTTAAATTCTAGAAGGAATGCTCAGGTTTGATCATTGCGCCTGCAGTTTGGAAGGTGACCTACAGATGGTGCTCGCAGCCCTGCAAGGCGTCCTCAGGGTTGGAATGAAGCTGGGCTGTTACCAGGTGTCCAGAGTGCAGTCTCTTGTTCTCACCTGTGCCATGAGCTGGTTCTCTGGGGTGGCTCATGGGTGGGGGCCTGAGGTAGGGATTTACCCATGGGTCTAGGACTCACCAAGCTGGACTTAATCTCTGGCTCCTTCCTGCCCTCCCTCCTGGTGCTGCTGCCCTCTCTCACTAGGCAATGTAGTTTATCCACAGGTAGCAGCTCCCCTTACCCTGCACATGTTGTAGGGGACAGCGGGCCCCAGACTTACCTTCCTTCCAGATTCCTGATCCACAACTCAGCCTCAATTTGGGGTGCTGAACTCAGGAGCTCCCTTTGCCTTCCTTTCCACCCAGAGGCCCCAGTCACCGAGGGTCCCTCTCCTCACCTTGACCATGGACTTTATGCCCCTGGGCTTTTGCTGGTCTCCTGCCCTAAGTCTTCCCCTGCCCTCTGCCTGTCCAAACTCTCTGTGTCCTGAGGCCCAGCTCACATGCTGCCTCCGCTGGTCAGAAACAGCTCACCTACTGCACCTGGCCTGCATCTCCACATGGGCACGTTCCTTCAACCTGGCAATATAAGTGCCATCTCCTCAGAAACCAGGTGGGGTAGCTGGTGTGCCTGCTGACCTGATTCTCTGGCTGAGCTCCAACTACCTCTTGAGCCCTTTCCAACTCTCTGACCTCCGAGGACCTCCATCTTCTCTCTATGACCTCGCCTTGTCCTGCAGTCAGCCCAGAACGTCAGGCTCTGCCCTGATCTCAAGGTAGATATGATTGTTTTATCCTGTGCCACCCCTACCCAGTTTAAAGTCACATCTCATATAACTTAGCTTCTCTCTTGGAGTATTGTGTAGCTTTGTTCCCTGGCTGTCCTGTAACCTCCCTGAGGACAGAAGCCAGTAGACCCCTATCCTTCTTCCCATCAGGCTTCTCAGAGCCCTTCCCTAAGTGGCCTCACTTCATCCTCTACAAGAGTCCCTCAACTCACACATTAGGCCACCATGGTTCAGAGGGGTTAGGAGCTTGCGCAGAGACACAGAGCTGATCCCCCTGAGGGCCCAGCACAGATCTGAGGACAGAACGGGCTCAACAGATGCCTTTTAAAAAGCTTAAGGTGCTGAGCCAAAGCCCAGGCTCCCCTACCAAATATCTCCATGAGAGATGGACAATCTGGCACAGGGGTCAACCCTCCCTCTCTACTGGCCCTCACCAGATGGGAAAAAAGCCACCACATAGAAACATAACCTTTATTGCACACGGCGCTGGGTCTTTTTTCATAGAAAAAGGTATTAACACATAAGCATCTGCAAATTGAAGCAACTCCTGGTTTTCTTGGAACAGTAAAATCGCATGCAGTGTCTCTGAGTTGGGGATTTTGGTCTTTGTCAAAACCACCTAGATTGGAGAGTTACGGGGGTGCGGTTAGGAGGAAATAGTTGCTGAGTCTTTGTGCCTCTTTTTCAAAATCAGGCGAGAGAAATATATATATATATAAAGCTTGTGGATGTCCTCCTCCCTCTCTCTATATGTATATATCTCTCCACCTGTATTTTGTGGGGTGGGGGGTTCGACTTGAACTGTCAAATTCTTTGTGCCCTGGGTTCATGGAGAAGAAAATAGTTTCATTTGTACAAAAGAGTTCTATGTACAAGCGTCCATGACTTGGGGGGGAGATTGTCTTTTTGTTGTTGGTTTTTTTTTTGTCTGTCAGTTTCATATAAATAATACAGGCAAACAGCCAGTCGGTGTGAGGGCTGGGGGTGCAGCTGGGTCTGTGTGTGGGTGCTCTTCTCCTGCACCCCTACACCAGGGTGTAGGACTTGGAGTAGGCCCCGGCCCCCTGCTTCTGAGACCGCCCCACCCCCGACGTGCTCATCTCGAGAAGCGAGTCCCTGGAGCCCCCCATTTTGGTGTGTGGGCCCCCGGCCCGCGGAGGCTCGGTGCTGGGGGCCGGGGGGGCAGTGCTGGGGGCAGCAGGGGGCTCAGTGGGGGCGGGTCCAGGTGCTGGGGGGGCCGTGCCAGCCGGGGGGGCTGGCATGGCCAGAGTCCTCTGAGGTAAGGTGGCCGTGGAGGCGGCAGCGGGGGCCCCTGGGTGCGGGAGGCCCAAGGGCTTGCTGGCAGGGTCCAGGGTGAGGTGGCGAGCCTGGGGGTGGTAGGTTCGAGCCAGGTTCCGGATGGAGGCCTCACGGGGTGGGACCACGGGGCAGGGCTCACGCCCGTCTGCCTTTCGAAAGAAGGCCTCCGACTTGGCATAGATGGGCAGGTTGCAGTAGTCACCTGGAATCACAGAAGCAGAGGATGTTAGAGGCAGAGACTTCTGGGAACCGGCTTGTTCACCCCCAGAACCCCCAATCTCCTCCCTGGTATGGCAGAGGAGCCTTCTACAGAATGGGTGAGAAAAAGATGAGGAAAGATCAGCTACTTGACCTCTCTGAGCCTTAGTTTCCTTATCTGAGAAGTGGGGCTAATCGTGTTTCTCTTCAGGGTTATTGTGAGCAATGAATGAGCTAAAGTAAGTAAAGTGCCTTAACACAGAGGCTGGCACATATAGCAGTTGCTCAATAAATTGATAATGCTTGTTAAATGATCATTATAGGCAGGTCAGCTGGCCTCTGTTTAAATACCTCGGGTGGTGGAGAGCTTTCTACCTTCTAAACACAAGGCCTTCGTATCAGCTTTGGCCCAGGCCTGGCACGCTGTGGTCCCAGTGTCCGCAGATGGCCTCCCCCTCCCCTTGGCTTTCCCAGACCTGCCCTGCTGCCCCTAAGGGCATAAGCTCTGGCCAGACCCCTGAAGTCAGGCAGTGCCCAATCTGGCCAGGTCCCTGCCCACCATGAGGTTTGGCCTCTGCAGGCCAAGTTTTGGGTCTGGACTAAGTTCAAAGAGCACTGAGCCCTGTGACCATTGGGCAGCAGTCCTGGGCCCTTAAGTGGGTCTCCTGCCGTCCCAGCACAGACTCAGCTTAGGGGAATAAATGACCATAACTTAATGAGCACATGCTCTGGGCCAGGCGAGTATGTCATTTCTAAGGCCTAGCGTGACAATGCAAAGTATAGACAGTCATTTGCATTTCACAAATGGGAAAACTAAGGCCAGAGAGGGTGAATGCCTTCCCTGTGGCCACAGAGATGTTAAGAAGTTGAGCCAGGACATAGGGTCCTGATGGCCTGGCACCCCATCCTCCTTGCTCTTTGCACTGCCCCACAGTGCCGAGGAGCCAGGCCGGGCCTGAGGAGCTGTTGGGGCTCACCTTGTGGGGTGGGGGCTGGGCATGCCGGGGGCAAGGCTGGCAGGCAGTCAGAGCACTCACTCTTGTTGGCCCGGTGAGGGATGGGCACAGCCACATTCTTGCCCCGGTCAGCATCCTGGGGCTTGGGCGGGGAGGCGGTGAAGCGGCAGATGCCGGGCTCCGAGGGCGTGCTCATGGACGTCATGCTGTCGGCGTTCTCGTTGGTGCCTGTGGTCATCTGGTCAGAGGAGCTGTCAGAGATGAAGCACTCGGTGATCTCAAACTTGGCGTGCTGCAGCTGCTCCTCCAGCTTGGCGTGCTCGTAGGCCCGGGCCAGCTCCTCGTAGGTGGAAGAGGCACTCTCGGTGGACACCATGCTGTTCCGTCCTTTGTCTGAGGAGAAGGAAGCACGGAGTTTGGAGGAAAGGAGTGGGGAAGGGGGAGCCATGGGGCAGCTCAAGTGAGACCAGACAGGGCAGCCACCTGAAAGCCCGGCCGCGGAGGGGCCCAGCCTCAGAAGATCCTGCCTTATCCCTGGAGGGTGGCAGTGGGGGTGGAAATGGGATCTTTGGATAATGAAGAGCAGAACATCATTCACTCTTAAAAATAATCAACAATTGCCCCCTAGAATACTACATACACCCGTATTCTCTGACATCTTTGGGGAAAGTAGAATGAAGTCCTTGACCAAGCACAAGTTGGGAAACCAAAGTGCAGCAAGGCCAGGTGTTTTTGTCACAGCCACACAGTGGGTCAGCCGGAAATGAACTGCCTTGGACCCATGAGCTGGTGGGAAGAATGGAAGGTAGAGATGGGTGATAGGAGAGGCTTAGGCAGGGCTCTGGGCTCACCTGTGTCCTGGGAGAGGCTGGCACTGTAGCTGTCACTCTCGGTGACGGTGACACCATGCTGGGAGCCGACAGTGCGCCAGTCGGAGGTGAGGGTGCGGGCGGGTGTGGAGGCCTGGCACTTGGTCAAGGTCCACTGGCTTGAGTACCGGTTCCGGGTGCCGTGGGCTGACTTCACATTCTTCCTGGACACTGGATCTGCACAGAGGGAAGCAAGAGATGGCACCCACCAACCGGGGCACTCAGGCTTGGGTGGCTGGCTCTTACCAGAAGGAGCGGCAGGGAGGGAGGGGGCAGGCAGAAGCAGCCCCAGAGGCATCCTTGGGAACGCTGAGCTTGCTGCCCTCCCTGACCACATAGCTGGCCCTGGAGGAGAAGGGCAGGAAGGTGGAGGGATGGAGGCAGCAGGTGGCCTCCTTGTCCTCCCCACCCTCTCATTTCCCTTCAGCCTGGGGAAATGTGGCCTCCTCTCCTACTGCCTCCTGACTGTCCATTCATTCCCTACAGTCACTGCTGAATTTTATCCTTATGTCCAGAGTCACAGTGCTAGAGACAGAAGGCTGTTTGGAGTGCACGGAGATCTTGATATCGCTGATATCTCAAAATTCATTGAAAGGAAACTTAAGGCCCAGAGAGGTAAGTCTAGCAATCTAAGCAAGGTCACAGCTAGTAAGTCAATCAGTTAGGTCTGCAATCAAGGTCTTCAGATTCTAACTCCAGTGCTTTTTGCATAATTCCATGCTATTCTTCCCCTTTTTTTCTATCACGTCTGCCCCATGATGTGCCCAAGACACCTTGTATGGGAGGGGAGCTTCCCCCCCAACTCCTCAGGAAGAATGCATACTGGTGCCTGGCCTGATGTCAGACATGTCAATGAGGGGTCCCGTGCTCTGGATGAGGGCTGGGTGGTGCAAGGAGACTCCGGTGCAGAAGCTCTGTGGGTTGACAGCTTGGCTGAACTCTGCATCCGCCACGGGGATGGTGGCCTTGTCATCTCCTGGGGGAAGAAGGACAATCACCAGGCATCATCTTTACTTCCTAAAATGCTCTGTCTTCACCCAACATTGAGACCCAGCAAGGCCAGGACAATCATCCTCCTCGAACAAAGGGAGAAACTTCGCCCTTGAGAGAAGCTGAGGTTGTTGAATTGTCGATGGGGCTGCTGCTAGAACCCTGGGCACTGCCGTAAGGACTGGTGGTGGCCTTCCCTGGGTTGTGGCCCGGGGAAGCACACCTAGGGCAGGGCAGGCAGCTCTTGGCAGCTGTCACTTACCCAGCTGCTTGATGCCCTCTTTGTCCTCGATGAGCAGCTGGACCCTGGGGATGTCAATGTGTAGCCGCGGGCCCTGGGGTGGCCCCTTCACGGGGGTATCAAAGCTTCGGTTGTTCTTGCTGCAGGGAGAAGGGCTGGAGGTGGGTGGTGCAGCAGCCATAAAGGATTAGACAAGGGGATTTTGCAGGATGGTACTGGGAATACAGAGGGAGGCTGCTGTGTCCCTACAGGGGAAGTGGGAGGGGTGGAGAGAGGAAGCAGCTATGTGCTACCCACCTTATCAACATTTCTGCCAAACTCTTTGCATCTGCAAAACAGTAGAGAGAGAGAGGGGCTGGGTGAGAATAGAGTCTGAGCAGGATGAGAACTGGAAGAGGCATGGGGCACAAGATGGGAGAATTCCTTAAAATAGGGCCAGAGCTGGTCTCCTGGGAAGCAGAGGAGAAATATTAGGACCTCTAAAATAGCCCAAGATGATGAGGTCTCACTGCTCCCAATTCAGGATACGGCTCAAGTCTGTTTTCCTTTCCTCATATATTTATCTAATAGGGAGGTCCTTCCCAAAGGAGGGGGCATGGTAAGTGTTCTATCTGCTTTCTGAATTGACTCAAAATAACAAGACACTATGAGTTGGCTGGGAGTGGGCATAATTGGAGGGAGGGTCTGTCCTCTGTTATCTCTTGGGGAGAGGAGAGAGGAGAGGATGAGGTAGAGGTAGGCAGTCCCCGATGGCTAATCTCACATGTCAACCAGGAGGCATTACTTCCTCCTCCTGGGCATCTGTCCTCACAACATCCAGGGATGGATTTGGGGTTCCCTTCTTTGTCTCAGAGGGGCCTTGAATAGGCTCAGAACTCACAGGATAGGAATTGAGGATAAAGGAGAGGCAAAGGGTCTGGTAATCCATTCAAGCCCTGAAAACTGAGAATGATCTGTCAGTGAACCCTGATAGCTGTATGCATCCATCCAACCATTCAAGCATCCACTCAACCTATTCTTCCATTCATCCATCCAACTGTCTACCCATCTAATCATCCACCCATCCATACATCCATTTATCCACCTATCTAACCATCCACCCATCCATCAGTCCATCTATCCGATCATCAGTCTACTCATCTAAATATTCATTAATTCATCCAGCCATTCATCCACCCATCCATCCAACCATTCATCCAATCATCCATTAGCCATTCATTCAATAATAAATCCATCCATCCATCCATCCATCCACCCAACCAATCATTGAGTCATTCAACCATCTAATCATCCAACCATCTATCAATCCATCCATTCACCATCTTACCATTCATCTGACCTTCCCTTCAACAATCCATCCAACCATCCTTCCTTTATAAATCTTTCCATCCAACCATCTATTCAACCATCCAACTTCTCATCCATCCATCCAACCATCTCTCTATCCAATCATCCATTCAATCATTCATCCATCCATCCAACCAGTAACTATCCAACTATCAACCATCCAACCATCCAACCATTCATTAAAAGCTATCCAAATCTTGGATACCCACCCAAATCTTGAACATCAAGACAGCACTAATCGTTCCCTCTTCTGTGCCACTGTTGTGCCTTGGCCTCTCACATTAGACCATAAACTCTGTAAGGACGAGGACTGTCCCTTCTTCATTCACCTCTATATCCTTAATATCTGGCAGTGTCTAGGATGCAGCAGATACTTAAGAAATGTTTTCCAAATGAGCTAATGGCATTTATTAAACAGCTAGTAGGTACCAGACAATGTACTTGTCCATGGGGAAACAGAGGTAAATCAGACCCAGTCACAACAGGTGTTGGTAACAGGGGTTGGAGTAGGGGATAATGTTAAAAATATTTAACACTTGACTAGCAGAACTGAGCAGGGGCCGGACGGCCACACATGCTGGGTCTAGTCTTTAGTGGCTGAGTCCTAGGAAAGTATTAGGGATCCTGGGTGAGCAAATAAAGCATCTGGGGTGGAAGAAGCAATATCTATTTACCAACCAACATGGAAATGTTTAAATATTTTTACAAACAACGTGGCTGTACTGGTGTGTACCTCTAAAGGTCAGCCTTGGTTGGGGCAGGCACAAAGTGCTGGGACATAGAGGAGGAAGCACTGGACAACTTAGGAGCTTAGAGTAGCAGCTTTCCCTGCAAGGGGACACAGCTACTCTCTCTTCCAGAAGATGGTGTGAGCCCATGAGGGGTGGCCAGTGTGGCTGAGGGACAGCACCCCAACCTGGGAGGCCCATAGGAAACTCCTCTACCTCGGAGCCGCTTCAGCCGCTTCTCTTTCCTCTTCTTGCGTACAATGAAGAGCAGTGCCACCCCCAGCGTGGCCAGGATGACTGGGCAGCCGATGGTGAACAGCTTCTTTACGTCGTCCCCCTCGCCTTGTGCAGACTTGATGGGTGGGATGGTGCCTGAATGAGGTGAGGACAGGAATCAGATGTCCCCTACGAGCCAGTGCTGTGCAGGGGGCCTACTGATGGGGTAGGCCTCTGAACCTCCTGCACCCTCCCTTCGAACTGTTGGCACAGAGCCCTGACCTTCATCTCTGCTCCCCCAAATTCTGGCCCCACGACCATGAACAGTTGTATGGGTTTTGCACTGCATTTTGATATGAATGACTTCCTGATCCTGCTCTAGAATTATCCTCCAATCTCTCAGCGTTTGTTTCCTGCCTGCTGGAGTTCAGTGTTCATTCCTAGAAGGCAGATGGATGGGCTTGGATGTCCCCATCCAGGTAGGAGGGTGGGGAGAATCCCACAGGGAGAAGTCAGGGGAGTGGGAGCCTGGGCCCAATTCCTGATGGGAACAAAAGCCCCTAAAACCCTGCCTTGTCTCCCTGCTCCCCCTCCAGGGGCAAGATCTGCCAACCTTAGGCACCTGCCAGGAGGCAGTGAAAGCTTTCCTGCTGAGATAGGCCTCTGCCAAGCCCTGACCCTTCCCGGTTCAGGACCTGGCTTTTCCCTTCTGAAGGCTTCCTGGTTTGAGCTCATCCCCTTCTGATACTTCTTTTATTCTGTTTCCCTAACAGGAAGGGAGACTTAGTTTAGCTTGTGACAATGGCCCCTATGAATTTTTTAGCTGCCTATATGCCTTTAATGTGTGTGTGTGTGTGTGTAAGAGAGAGAGAGATGTCTCTATGTGGCAGACACCAGTTAGTGCTCACCAAATATCCACGTGTTCCTCTACATTTCTCAGACTTCCTTGCAGCTGTATTAGAGCCATGCAACTAGACCTGTGACTAGAGTGCTGGGTGTCACTTCCTGGCCAAGGTAGTTAAGAGCTGGGACACCTTTACTCTCTTGCTCTCATTTTGGCAACCTTGGAGGCTATGTGTTCCAGGTGGTAGAGCCCAAAGATGGTGTGCCAGTCAACCCATGGGGGACTATGAGAGCAAGAAACTAATCTTCCTTGTGTTAAACCATGGAGCTTTTAGTGTCTATCTGTTATTTCAGCCTGGCTGGTCTGATCTGGCCTAACCACAGTAGCCAGAGTCCTGAGAAGGCAGGACCTTGACTACATCTCAACCTCCCTCCATCTCTCTGAAGCAACAGGGAGTAAGGATCGGACCTCCAAGGACTCTCCATCTTCAGTGTTACTGACCTGTCTGCCTCTCTGTCTGTGTTGGCCACTAAAGCAACTGCCCACTTAAGTGCCTGCCTACCAATTTGCCGCTCCATTTGTCTGCTTTGCCTGCTCATTCGCCTGTCAGCCCCTTTTCCTGATGGTGTCTCTGCCTATTTTTCTATTTGTTTGTTTATGTGCCTTCCATTCTGCCTGCTTCCCCGGCACTGCCTTGCTGTCTCCTGGGAGGGGGCGGCCTCCCGTCCTTCGGGACTCACTGCCATCATAGTCCAGGGTGGCAAACTGGGCGGTCTCGTTGCCGCAGCCGGCGCTGTTGCAGGCCCGCATGCGCAGCTCGTACCACGTGGCCTCCCGCAGCTCGGTCAGAAACACCTCCACGGAGCTGTTGGCCCGGAGGCCCTGCCAGGCCCAGGTGCCCTTGGGCCGGTACTCCAGGATGATGGCCGTGATGGGGCAGCCCCCGTTGTTCCAGCCCTGCAGGTTAAGCCGGGCGTGTGTGGAGTTGATGTGGGTGAAGAGGTGTTGGTCTTTGCTGAAGGAGGGTTCTGGGGGTGGGCAGGCAAAGGGAGAGAGAGAGGTTAGAGACGCCAGAGGAGCTGGGGGGTCATCAGGGCTGGGGAGGATTTTCCTGGGGCAGCTGGGTTGGCAGAGGGTCAGCACAGATGGGCGGGGGATGCCCCAGGGAATAGAGGAGGAGGAAGAGGAGGAGAGAGAGAAGAGGGAAGAGGAGGGAAGGACCTGGAGAGAAGGCTATAGCAAAAGAGGAAGAGACATGGGGGAAGAAGGAGCAGGGGAAGGCAGGGAAGTGGGACCAGCATCACATTAATGCATCATCGAGATGCGACAGTGTTGGGAAGGAGGTTGAGTCTCTTCCTTGCAGGACCCCTGCTTCCTGCCCTATCCCAGCCACCTTCCATCCCCAGGTCTTGGGCTCCTCTGGCCCCACCCACCTCCTTCCTGGGCCCCTTTCTCCAGCCCCACCCCCGTGGCCCAGGCCTCACCCCGCCCGTGGGTCTTGGCCTCGATGATCTCGCTGATGCGCCCAGAGCCCACGCTGTTCTTGGCCGCCAGCTTCACCTTGTACCACGTGCCACACTTGAGGCTGTCCAGCTTGAAGGAACGCTCGCTCGAGCTGATGAAGACGTCCTTCCACTCCTCACTGTTGTCTACGGAGTACTGCAGCACAAAGCCTACAGGGGTGCAGGTGGGGTGGCCTGGGTCACACGGGGCGGGCACAGCAGCAGCCCAGTCTGGGATGTGCCAACAGGCCTCTTGGGGGCTGGGTTCCAGGCAGGGGGGTGGAAGGGGGCCTTTGTCCATTCTGGGGCCTTATGCAGATCAGAAGGCAGGACTGTGGGTCCAGCCCCTCGGTGAGTTTTCCTGCTCTCCTCAGTCACTCTAGTGTTGGGGTTCACCTGCCCAGGGAGGGCTGGGAATAGCGAGTCAGAGTTGTGGGGCTTAAAAGAGCCCCATTCGGACCCTTACTGCTCCACCTGTGATCCCCTGACCAGCTACATCAGCCGCACCTGGGAGCTTGTTAGAACTGCAAACTCGCAGCTACCAACCCAGACCTATCTGCATTTTAACAAGATCCCGTGGCTGATTCATACACATATGCAAGTTTGAGAAGCACTAGCTAGTACCGTTGTCTATTTTTACAGATCTGGAAACTGAGACCCAGAAAGGAAAATAGATTCATTCAAGTTCACGCAGCTCACTGGTGGCCAGGAGTGACAGGGGGATGGGGTGGGGATGGGGTGGGGAGTTTCCAAAGCCCAGACTACTAGGACTACTCTCCATGGCCCTGGAGTAACTTCCTTGTGGCCTGGACCTTCCCCCCAGATCGTTTCCCGAGTGTTGGGGGGCCCAGAATTCTTTCCCCCATCTTCTCCTCCTCACCTCGGATGGAGCTGCCCCCGTTGTCACCTGGAATCCAGGTCAGGGTGATGGACGAAGCTGAGGTTTTGGAGACAGTGAGGCGGGGCTGGTCCGGGGGAACTGTGAGGGGAAAGCTGCCAGCCCTCACCACCAAGGGTTAACCCGGAGGATGAGAGGGTGTGTGCGTACCCCAACCTGCTCGTATCCTCCCAGGCTTGCTGGATGCATAAGGCTTCAGGATGGGAACTGAGGGCAAGGCACTGGCTTTCATTCCTCTCCGCCCCTCCTGCATTCCCCTTGCACTTGGCACCTCCCATTCTATTAAGCTCTGCCTCCCTTTTGGCTTTTCTCCTTCTTCCATTCCACAGCCCTCTCTCCCACAGGATGGCATTCCTGCTCCTTCTCCGCCCCATCCTCACCTGAGCCCTGCCTGCTTCCCAGGCCTCACCTTGCACCAGGAGGTTGATGATGATGGTGTCGAAGCCGCCAGTGTTGGTGGCTGTGCAGGTGTAGTAGCCCGAGTCCTCAGCCTTCACAGAGCGCAGCAGCAACGTGCCGTTAGTGTGGATGAGCCGGTGCCCGTCCAGGGACACGGGGATGGCCGAGTCCTCGCTGCCGGGCAGGGCTGAGGGTTACGGCAAGCCACCCCACATCCCGGGGCCTCTCTCATCCCCCAGGTCGGTGGGGACATGAGCTGGGAGCCGGAGGGGGCTTGCTAGGGGATCCAGGATCCTTGGGGTTCGTTCAACAGTTCCTGGGTGTATCCAGATCCTTGGCACCCCAACAGAGGGAAGTTGGGGAGGTAAGAACTGCTCGTGGAAGGGAGGGATGCCCCACCCTCCAGGGAGAGGAGAGTGTTCCCACCGCACACCTGTCCTTGGTCCACTTTATAGCTGGGGCTGGATCTCCCACTGAATTGCAGGGAAGCCGGACGTCTTTCATCCAGGGTGTTGTCACGGTGCCCCCAAATGAGATGATCTTTGCTGGGGCTAAAGGAAGAGAGCATGAAGGCCACCCCACTTCCTCCCCTTATTGTATGTGCCCGGCTCCCATTTCTCAGGGCTCCCTCCCGTCCCTATGTGACCTCCATCCTGGGCCTGGGGAAGGTGGGGGTTGTCAGGGAATTTTAGGTGGGAGCCACATTTATCAATACCAGATATCACATGAGGGTCTGAGGATTCAAAAGGAAATAGGATGTATTTCCTATCTACAAGTTGCTCACTATCCAAGAAGGAGACAGATACTTAAAAAAAAAATCATTACAGGGTAAGGAACTCTATGGCAGAGTTAGGTGCAAATAACCATGGGGACATGGAGGAGTGAAGAACTCTGCCTGGAAAGTGGGTGGCGGAGGGGATGGGCAGGGAAGCCTTCTGGGACTGGAACTTCAACTTGAATTTTGAAAGCCTAGATGGAAGTCACTAAGCAGAGAGGGAAAGGCATGTCAGGAAGAGGGAACAGCGTGGGGTGGAGGCATGGAGGCCTGAAACGATGGGGCAAGTGTGGGGGCCTGCAAGTCCTTTGGGGTACCGAAAGCACAGGGTGAGTGGGAGTGGGGTGGGGCAGGAATAGAATCACAGAACGCTCTTGGCCTAACAAGGAGATTGGACTTCCTCTTGAGGTCACGAGGAGCCACTGGAGGCTTCTAAATAAGTAGTAACGTGACCAAAGAACATTTTTAGATAAATCACTGGGTGTGTGCAGAGGATGGTTTGGTGGAGGTGATCCTGGAGACACAGGTCAGGGACAAGATGGTGGCCACAGAACAGGCTGGAGGTGATGCATGGCAGTGGGGGAGGTTACGGGCTTGGGGGAGAGAAGGGACAGGTTGACTGCTTTGAGGGACAGAGGAGGGGGGATGCTGAGGGTGACGCAGGGTGATGCTGAGCCAACCGAGTGGGTGGTGGTGTCCACCCAGAGACAGGGCCTACCAGAGGAGGGGCAGGTTGGGCAGGGATGACGAGAGGCGATTACTTCACGCTGGGCCTGAGGCACATGGGGGGACTGGAAAGCCCCTGAATATAAATGCTCTGGAGCAGAAGAGAGGTGTCTGGGACAGAGACTGACTTGGGGGTCATTGGCAGGAGTGAATGAGGTCAGAAGAGGGAACGCAGGTTGCCAGGGATGTGACAGAACCCTGGGGTCACAAACATGTAAGCATGAGGGAGCTGGGCATGCAGAGAGGAAAGAGAATCAGGGTAAGCAAGTCACAGAAAGAGGCAGGCAAAAGGCCAAGCCACAGCAAGTGCCCCATCACCCCAGACACCTTAGAGATCCCTGACCCAGTCTTAGAAGTGTTCAGGGAGCCAAGTGACTGGGTGTTTCAGAGAGCCAGGGAGGGCTGCAGTGAGCCAGGGAAAAGAGGAAGGGGGTGAGGGAGCAGGGGTTATAGAGGTTTGGGTGCAGGAAATGGAGGTCTGTCTCCCATGAGGGCCATCCCAGGGAGGTGAAGGGGCTGGAGGAGAGGAGGGAAGGTGGGGAGTTGCTGCTGTGGAGAAGGAAAAGGGCTGACTAGGGCAGTGGAGGACCACCCAGTGGCTGGCCGACTCGGGCAGAGCAGAGGTACCAAGTCAAGATGGCCTGGGGGGCCTCAGGAATGGTGGGTGGCCTCCAGAGAGCTGGTCTCAGTGCATGGCTGGGGCTGGCTCCCCGAACCTCTGTGTGTGCACCGTGTGTGCACATATGTGCATGTGTTTGTGTGTGCAAGTGAAAAGTAGTGCTTGCCTTTCCTACCCCACAGGTTGTTTCAAGGACAGAAATGGAAGACATGGAATGGAATGCCTTTAGGAACATTTTATATCCAATGTGCTCAGGGGAAGGGGCCAGCCCTCTGCCACGACGCCCAGGCCCTGGGACCTGAGGACTGTATGCCAGCTGCCCTGGGAGGGCTGGAGGATCCTGGGCCCCTTCTGCCCTGTTAGGAGATGAGTTTGGCAGAAGGGGTTGGCATAGCTCCTGGCAGGAAGGATGAAGGTGAGGGGAGGAAATGCTGAGGCTCTGTGGAAAGACTCCTGAATTGGAGCCCGAAGGCCCAGTCTACCACTTGATCAGCTATCCCTGCAGGCCATGCCACTCCTGCCTCAGGGTGCTCAACTGGAAAAATGGGAGAATAAACCCTGCCGGAGGGGAAGCTGGCAGCCCATGGTTGGCCCTCCATCGAGTGCTGGCTGATGCTGTGATGGCTACGCCTCCAGGGTCCAGGCCAAGGAAAGCTCGAATCACCCAGGAAGGGTGGCTGGGCTGGGGCAGGCACCACCCATCCTTGTCCTGGCCCTGGGACATAGAGGCTGTGGGAGGAGACAGGGCAAAGAGGAAGGCCCAGGGAAGTGCCGGGGAGGCACCGAGTCAAACTCCAGGACCCAAAGCTGTGGGCTGGTGGCAGCTAATCCTCAGGCTCCCAGGGTGGGGACAGAGGGCAGCCCAAGCAGGGCCACCCGAGCTGCTGCCCTGGTCTTGCTCTAGGGCCGAGGCCTCAGGTCTGTGGTTCTTTTGAAAAGTAATGGTGCACACTTATGTCCAGGCCAAGGATTCAGTGGCTCACTCCCCAAGATCAAAAACTGTCTCATTCACCACTGTGGCCCAGAGCCCAGCCCAGAGCCTCTTCATTCACCACTGTAGCCCAGAGCCCAGCCCAGAGCCTCTTCCCTGGGAGGCCTCTGCAAATGTCTGCTCACTGAATGAGTCAGAAATCAGTGGAACCACCTACTGCCTGTGGCTTCAAAATGAGGGGGCTTTCTGCTGAACCTCAGCTGGTGTGTGGCAACAATGGACCCCGCTGCAGCCCCTCTACACTGGGGCAAAGGCTGGGCTCCAGGCTGGGGCTGGGGTGCCTCCCTTCCTTTCAACCATAGTTTGGAGTGAGAGCACCAAGGTGCCCCGTGCCCATCCCCTCTGGGTAGTGGGGCGGCTGGAGCTTGCTGGGAAGCCTCCCTGGAGTCAGGGGGCAGCAGAGACTCCGTTTTGGGAGACACGGGGGGAATGTGAGTAGCCGCAGATAGCATGGAGGAGAGAGAGGCCCCCTATTCAGGGAGAGCTAGAATTCTGGAAGGGAGCCTGGAGCTGCTTGTGGCACAGCCTCCTGTCCCTCTGTCCCAGCCCAGGCTCCTCACCCTTGCTGGCAGGCTCTATGGTGACCTTCTCGCTGCTGTTGCCCCTGCCGGCGGAGGTGACGGCAGCCACCCACAGCATGTACGGCTGCCCGCGGTTTAGGTGGGCAATCCGGTAGAAGAGCTGCTCTGGACTCGTCTCGTACTCACTGGGAGCCTGTGGGGCAGAGGCAGAAAGGGACTGAGCAGCAGAGCCGATGACCTCAGGCCCTCCAGCTCCCCAACACCCCCTAGGGAGGTGACAGCCAGGTGGCGGTAAGGGTAGGAGGCAGGGTCCTGTCCAGCCTGCCCATTCTCAGTTTGGGGGCAGCTGTGGACAGACTTGGCCCTGAGCTGCGACCCTAGTTGTCGAAGGGCCTGCTCTGGTGTGTTGCTGGGTCAGTCTCAGTTTACCTCCTTGACTGATCCAGGCTCCCAGGTAGCAGAGGTTTCAGTTCACCAAATGCAAGCCTGGGTCAGTCTCAGTTTACCTCCTTGACTGATCCAGGCTCCCAGGTAGCAGAGGTTTCAGTTCACCAAATGCAAGCCTGGGTCAGTCTCAGTTTACCTCCTTGACTGATCCAGGCTCCCAGGTAGCAGAGGTTTCAGTTCACCAAATGCAAGCCTGGGTCAGTCTCAGTGTACCTCCTTGTGATCCAGGCTCCCAGGTAGCAGAGGTTCTGGCTTACCAAATGAAAGCCTTTGGGTGAGGAATGGGGGGGGGTGTCAGGAGAATGGAGGAGAGAAGGTCCCAGGAAAACCCTGAGAAAAGGAGTCTCCTGGAAGAAGCTAAAATAGCTGCCTTTGCCTCACTGGGGTTGTAGACAGGCCCCCCAGGTTCTCTGGGCTCCTAGTCACCTCCCAGCCTTGCCATCTAATTACCACTCCTCCTTTCTGTGGGTGGCAGGCCTGGCATCCGGGGGAGGAAGGGGCGGGAGAGGGAGCTGTGAAAGCTTCACTGGGCCACACTTTATTAATGATTATTAGTGGGATAGATCACCATATATATTTGTAGGTTACATACATTAAAAATTTTTTTATCCAAATGACAGTTTTGACAAGTTGCCAACAAAACAATATCGGATCCCAGTGGTTTTACCAGTTGCTTTGATGAAAAGATTATGTTGCCTTGGAAACCAGAGACTCAGATATTGAAATGAATTTGAGAAGGAGCTTTTGATAAGTGCTAGTTTGCAGACCTCCTGTCAGCCTCTTTCCTGGCACAGGCGGGATGGGGCTGATTTTCATTTTATTTAATTTTTTGGTCAGCCGTGGGGAAGGGAAAAGAGGACAGCACCAGGGCCTCTTTGAAAATCAGGGAGGAAGTCTAGAAACGGGGAGCAGCCCCCAGAACAGATGGGGGCCCCCGAGGCGAGAGGGAACTAATAATTAGTTATCTCTGCAATTGCAGGATCTTGCACACATGCGTTCACATGGACACAGATGCACACGTGCAAATACTCAGGTGCAGACCTTCAGACAGACATAGGGTCACTCACAGAGGGACACACACCCCTCTGCCCCAAATGGGAAGGCTGAAGGCCCCCAAACAGGAGAAAACCTCTTTGGCCCCAGGCCGTCTGCGGGGAAATGCTAGGGAGAAGTCACGGCTGTTCTTGCAATACAGAGCTCCCTGGCAGACTCCTGAACCCAGAGGTCCTGCTGGGCTGGGTGTGAAGCCACCAAAGGCTATAGCACCCTGGGGACCCGTGTGTGTACCTGCGGTCTCTACCTGTGCATGAGGTCATGTGCTGTAGTGGTTGGGAGGAAAGCTGAGCATACTTGCTTACGTGTGTCATTGTGAGCCTGAATGTACATTTGTGCCTACACAGGGCAGGAAAGGTTTGGCTTCCCCTTGAAGTCTTTTCTATTTTACCCAGATCCCTGGTGCCTTCCTTTTTTTCTTTTTTCTTTCTTTTCTTCATTAGAAAAGTTGTGGATTTCCAGAAAAATCATGCATAAAATATAGGATTTCCAGAAAAATCATGCATACAATACAGGATTCCCAAACACTACCCCAGCTGCCTTCCTTTAAACCTGGACTCTCCATGGATCTCCTGATATCCCTTTCAAAAGCATACAGCGATATGCCCAAATAAAGCCCCAGTGGATCAAAGGTTAAAAAAAAAAAAAAAGGTAAAAGCATGAAAGAAGAAACTATAGGCTAATATATGTCTATCTTTCAAATCCTAAAAATAAAGGCAAAAGTCATAAGGAAATGATAAGTTTAAATTTTATAAAAAGAAACACAATTGCACGCCAAAAACAGAATCAAAAAGCAATCAATGAACTGGCAAAAAATACTTGCAACCTCTATGCTAGCAAATGGCTGTTTATCCTTAATATTTAAAGAGCACTTACAATTCAGTAAGAAAAACATGAACAATCCAAATAGAAAAATGGACAAAGGACAATTGACAATTATCCAAAGAAGAAAGAAAAATAGCCAACAAACATATACCAAAAGAGTCAGAGAAATGTAACTTAAGATGAGACAACTTTTTTTTAAATTCACCCGGCAAGAGTGAAAACCAAACAAACGCAGTATTAGCATAGGTGCAGGGAACGGGTATGGATTTACAGTGTTGCTGAAGCATAAATTGATGCAAACTTTCTAAAGGGCAGTTTGTAAATGTGTATGCAGGAGTTTAAGAATATCCACACCCTTTGTGACCCAGGAATTCCTCTAGAAATTTATCCTAATGGAATAATAAAATATGTGCATAAAGACTTGTGTGGAGAATGCTCACTGAAGCACTATTTACAATGGTGAAAATGTGAAATATACATTAAATAAAGAATAATGGGGCTATTTAAATAGATTATGTATATTCAGGCATTCAGAATCATCTTTTAAAAGAATAGTTGATGGTGTGGGAAAGCACCTATGTGTACTATGTGAAAAACAGCAGATTACATAACATTATATAAAGTTTTATTTTAATTTTGTAAAAACAAATAACAAACCAAACCCATAATATATGTATAGAGAAAAGACTGGAAGGCTGTATACCAAAATATCACCAGTGTTTATTTTTAAGGAGATGAGAGTACAAGTAATTTTTATTTTCCTCTTTATTATTTTTTTTATGTATTTTACAGAATTTTCTGTGATAAATAGCATTATTTTTATAGTCAGAGGAAAACAACAAATGTATTAAAATATTCGGTAAAATTTCTAACAGGACTCGATGTGGCTCTGGCTGCCCCCAGTGAGGAACCCCCTGTCAGCCAGTGCCATCCTTTTGCACAACTGTTCTGAGGATTCCACCCAAACATGTTCACACACTCCCTCCAGGAAGGATGAGCACACTCGGGCTCACTTCCATTTCCCTCTAACACCAAATCACACCCATGTTTCTGCATTGTCACAAATACACATGTACGCCTTCACCCCTGGCTGGTCCCCTCGTCCCCTGGGACTGTAATGCATGCGTCTGCAATACAGTTTTTGGAATTTGGAATAGATTTGTGCAAAGTGATAACATCACA
>PVKY010001088.1:0-35540 GCA_004027775.1 Bradypus variegatus | reverse complement strand
GAATTAATGAATTATAGCTTGTTATAAATTATTGGATTTATAATAATTACAGGATAATATATAATGTGTAAAACACAATGTTCAATTGAAATTAAAATGTATTTCAAGGGTACCAAAAGGTTATGCTGTAATTTTTAACAAAGAAGCCATTGCATATCACCACTGAATACAAATGAAATCTTGACTTCTTTTTATACACATGAATATAGGTGAAGGAATTTAGCCATTTACCCAAGGCCAGTTGGCAAGTCAATGGTCATGTGTTAAAAAAATGTATCATCCATGGCTGATGCTGGGTCCTAGTTACCATTTCATGCTGATTTTCCTGGACAATTAAAAGATAGACACAATTTAGTCTCAAACTAAAGCATCTTTTGAGATAATTTCTCATAAACGATGTTTTCCTCTTCTACAATCGGATTCTCATTTTTAGATCCTCACTCTGTTTCTTATTCCCAAAAATCCCTTTTCCCCCTCTTTTGAGAATGGCTCATTCCTTCTCTCCTTAAAGGAGATACACTTTAAGACTTTTAGGAAATGAGTGTAGAAATAAAGAATTACTGAATTATCTGCAATTATCAAATTGCAGAAGAAATCTGCATTGCATAGAGATCATAGTTCTGATCATTTTTATTTAGTTTTTTTTTCCCCCCAATAACCTATGAGAAATTAGTTTGGAAAGGAATCAGGTGTTCATCTCTGTATTTGGCCCCATCCATTCTAGCATTCATTAGTATTTTATACTATTGACAGCAGTGCATACCAATAATTTAAAAATAAGAATAATAAGAAAATGGGGAGGTTAACATTAATTTTAAAATAATTACAAGTGCATAAGGTTAAAAGATGTAATATTGTATGTGACAGAAACAATGTTCTAGTTAGCAGAGAAACCCTGTTGGGGAGTTCTATATTTTATCACAACTTAATTTTTCCTACCCATTCTTTTTTCTTTTTATTTTTTTCTATCACCCAAAATTGTAGTTCTGTCTGAAATACTTGCTTGATCATTCTCCCTTTCCTCTCCTTACACTCTTGCCCTTGGAATCTCTCTTACTGCTTCTCAATGTGTCCACTTTCTTTGGGGCTCTTCAGCTTTCTACTGCAACGTCTACAATCTCCTTACATGGACCCAGTACTTTTTGCCTGGAGATATTCCTCCTAGAATGTGTTCTTCTGAGAAACCACACTGAATTGGTCTTTCATCTTAGGCAACTCTCCTGGCATTTAGGGGGAGGCAGAACATTGGATTTAGGCCTGCATTATCTTCAGCTGGCTTACTTATTCCATGACTACATTCATTTCTCAAGTGTAAAAACTATTGCTAATTTCTTCCATATTTGCCTCATTTCTCATACTTCAGGCACCAAACTTGCTTTGATATTATTATTCTCATTAATTAGTATTAAATATTTCAACATTCTCTAAAATTCACAAAGTATTTAGGATCATTTTCCTGATGTAACCCCTCTCTGTATTGCAGGAAGGGAAAGTTGGAAGGAAGCTCTGAGAGGATTAGCCTCATCTTGGAGAAAAAGGCAAGGGAAGGCTAAAGTGTTTGCTGAAAAAAAAAAAGGATAGAAATCTTTAACCTTAAGCAGTATAAAAATAGCTCTTAGCTTTCCCTCAGGTTAACTTCTGAGCTAGTTTTTGGGGAAAAAAAAGTTTGCCTTTAATTTTAGTTTTGCTTTTTAAAGTTCAGATTTAGAAATTTAGAAAAATAGTGTAAGCAAGATGAGATAACATATGTGCTTTAAAATATACCTGTCGCTTGCACCTTCACTGTCCATTCATTCTGGTAACTCAATAAACACAACAATTTTCTCACTATTAATTTTGAAACATGGCATTAGTAGAAGATATAAATCTCTACTAGACAAAATAATTGTTATTTATGAAGCAATCACTGAAAGTAAAATTTTCCACCGCAAAGGAAAACAACTACAGGTAGCACTAATGTTTGTTTATTCTTTCCAGTAAAAGAGTACATGACTTAAAATTCCCAAATCTGTTTAATGTTTTCAGTGAAGGGCATGTAATTAATCTGAAAAGCTTGTTAGGCTGAGTAGAGACTACCAAATGTACACCATAAATATCCTGGGAGTAAACATGCCAAATTACTCTATTTAATTGGATTGTAAATATGATTTATAAATCAACCATCATATGGAATCCCCAGGGAAGAGTAAACAAATTTTCCAAATGAAACCCCAGCAATGGGCATGTAATGGAAAGCTCATTTATGAAAATGACTTTACCTAAAAATTCCATAAATATAAAGAGTTCAATCCATCAACCCCTTTTTTCATGTGGATCTTCCATTAAAGCCTATGAGAATTCTTTCCTCTAAAGAATGTGCAAGGGTCCTCGCTGACCCAAACTATATTCTACCCAGTTTTGAGAAAGAGATTTACTAATACCAAGTACAATAGACCAAATTGCATACCCTGGAAAAAATAAGTTACTTGCTTTGTTGAGAATTTTTTAGAAAAAGATACATTTCATCCCACTGACATTAAAGGAAATTGTCTGGAAAAAAATACATGAGATGCAATGTATTTCTAATAAAGCTTATCGCCAGAATGAATATGAGTAGTTTTTATTTGACTTGTTCAAAAATGTTAGAAATGTAGAATTGCCAGCTTTCAGAAAATTACTTGAGTAAATATGTTGAGAGGCTGTTTTGGCAGAGGACTAGATGATAAACTGAGGACAGGGACTTGCCTTAATCATCTAGTATTCCCACAAGATGGGACACATCATTGTTATTTAATGAACATTTGTAAACCTAACTTAGTGCAGGATTGCAAAAAAAAAAAAAGATGTGATACACTTGCTTTAAAAATAAAAATAAAATATCTAGCCACCCTTCATCACAGAACAAGCATTATACTTTAAGTAAGCAGAAGGAACAAAGCCGTTGGAAAGAGTAAATAAAACTTCTAACCTAGCCATTTCATTATTTGACTTATGGTTCCATTTATTCCCCACGCCACCCCCCACCCCCCACCCCCCAGAGAATATGGAAATGCATTAGTATCCAAACACTTGTGACCACGAAAAAAAAACTGGTATGACAACCATCTGGCAATTAGAGATTATAGACTATCCTTTAAATTCTGGGAATAATCTACTCACCATTTTCTCTCTTGAAGAAAATGCAAATTACAGTGCCAGATCCTCTACCCAAAATCTTTCACACACACCAGTTCTACACAGTCCTCCCCTTAAGATAAAATGAATTTACCTTGGCTATATAATAAAGTAGATTTAGCCACAAATAGAGATGTGCTTCACCTAGAATTTCAATTTCAGTATTATAAGTAAGATAAAGATTTGGATCTGAAAATAAACAAGATTTTCTGTCCTTTTGTTTAAAATCATTTTTCTGACTGTCATTCTTCCTTTCTTAATTCATTAAACAATGAACTGTTAAAAACAAATCTGGTAAAATAAAAGGATGGTTGTAAATATGGTTTCAACATTCATCCAAAAGGATATTAATTTTGCTTAGTTATCACATTAAAGATCTAAATGTCTCTAGGGAATGGGGAGCTGCCTTTTAAAAAACTTTTTCTAAATTCATTTGTTTCCAAAATGTTATTAAAATTAATGTAGGTCTAAAATTTTAATTACCTTTTTGTTAGTATTTTATTTGACACATTTTACTGATATGTAATCATTAATTTTGTTTTAAAACACTACTGGTCAAAAGTTAACCAAGTCAAAATAAATTTGTTATAATAGCTAACATTATTAATTTCAGACACTCTCTATTAACATTCACCTAAGATTTCATTCTCTTTTAAAATATAAATTACTTAACACAAAATTATGGACTTTATTTGATATGAAGAAAAGTTCAGTGCAGGTTCATTTATATTTTCACAAGACCAATGTGTCTCCAAGGATAGCCAGTTTTTAAAATAATGTACTATAAAATTGCATTCATGATTGTGATTAGTAAGGGTTTGGGGGTTAGTTTATGTTGATAAATTCAATTATTTTCAGAATTTAACACAGAACTTACTTTTTCTGAAGTATTCAAGTATTTTTCAAATTCAAGTATTTACAGACTATTCTCCATTTCTGACATCTCCATTTGTAGCTAATGATACATTAAATTTGCTGCTTGAGTTAACATATGCTACCAAAAATGAAGATATTCAACATTTATAAATCTAACATTCAGATTATTCTTAAGTACAGTACCAGATATACAATTTATTTTTCCTGAGAAAGTATGTTCAATTGTAGAAAATTGTTCAAGAACTATACAACTATTTATAAACTGTTGAAATAAATGTAGCATCAATTTGTTAAGTAACATGTAAATGAGTAGATATATTCTAACCCTCATGTTTCTCTATATAGTAGAATATTCTTCTGCCGTGCAATTGTGTTCAATAGGGGTTTTATGCATTCAACAGAAGAGAACCAGCTATTAGGAACTAGAGAACATTGTTGTCATTTAGACTTAGATGAGATTAAGGATTTCTAAACCAATATTAAATGTGGGAGGAAAAAAAAACAAAATAGTAAATATTTTTCCTCTATCCCCAGAGGACTTTTGAATACCACTATGTCAATCACAGTGTAATACTAAAGTTTAAGACAAGTTTGATATTCTAAATGAATGTCTAAAATAAAAAAGATAAGTATGTATATAGCCGAAATGTGCATAAGGTTCTAATTACTAAGAATCAGACATCTTTCTCTACAGTAAGCTGAAAACAGAAACAATTACAGTAATCAGTAGGTTCCTATAATCAGTTGTCAATTCAGTCCCTTTGGTAATTTTACAGGTGTTTTCAGGGACAATATTACGCTCTATGCCCTATGACTCTGAATTCTCAATTTCTCCTTTTATATGCTAAAATGAAACTGGTATCATATAATACTGCACTATATATTAACAATCATAAATGCCTTGAAAGTATGTGCAAAAATTTTGAGAATTGTTTGTTTACCAAAGACCCTCAAAGTTTGTTCATAGTACAAATGGAGGAAAAAACATTATCTGAGTTTATGTTTTGGTTGAAATATACTGATAATGTTTTGAAGAAGAACTTTAAAAAATAAAGCTGCCCTTTGAATATTGCTAAGAGAAATGCACATAAATATGCAACACACCTTACCTTTTCATGTTTGTTTTATTAATACATAATTTTGTCCGCAAGGAAATCAGTGTCAAAATTCCAACATTGCTCACAAAATGACACAGTCTAGGTTTATGTGCCTACATAAAACGACTTGAGCACCAAGCACTATTTTGATAATTATAAGAGTACCTTCTAATTTCCATTATGCTTAGAAGCTTTTCAGTGTTTTCAAAATTACATTATTTGAATTACCTTAATGTTGTGATTAAGAACTTTTCAAACATAAGTTTGATATAAATCAACTTTTTCTTCTGGGTAAAAAAATTCAACTTGTTCTCTTAAGTATTTAGAGCAATATTTATTTGACCATTTATTTCTTTCAATTACTTGATTTTTTTTTAATCTGAGAATTTAGTGATATGATATTCAGAATATAAAATGTGATAGATTTTAATTGTTCAAAACATAAAAGTATTTGAAACAATGTTTTAAATTGTTTATATTATTTAAATTTTTGCCAGTTCAGTTTTGAAGTTTGCATAGATTAACCATTTCTAAACAAGTTAAAAAACTAGAACTGTAATTCAAGGAAGCAAAATTGAAAACAATTATAAAATATTTTTGGACTGTGAGACAAACTGGGTTCATCAACTACATGTGGGATTTGAAGATTATTTTTGAAGCCTATACTTCATGATGTTACTCTAAGAAATGATGACCTAATAAAAAGTACTGAGCACCTGTTAAATTCTTGCTACTCTGCTGTGTGCTTTAGATACACCCAATCGTTTATAACAAAATTCCTTGACACTTTTTCACTGAGCTCTCTGAACAAAGTATATTCTGATAAAAATTGCTTGCTATTAAAAGTCAATTTCTAACCTCCATTTATAACCACAGGTAATATTAATGAATGCCATATGGTTGCATTGTCTCACTGAATCCTCACAACATCTCTTGAGGTTGGAACTATTATTTCCTCATTTTAGAGATGATGTAAAGGTTAAATAACTTGCTTAAGAGGCAGGGGATGGGAGTCCCTAACCAATGTACAATACTGCCTCTTCTGATTTACTGGCTCTTCTGTAAAAGAAAAGGACAAACTTTCTTAGGATTTCTCAGCATTAGTAAACAAAGGAACTCTCCCCTTGCTCCTAGGCTTCTGTGATGCCCAATTTGCCTTGGAAGAGGTACTAAAGGTATACTGATTGTGTATTAATGCAATAAAGAAATTTGCAAACCTACTCGGGAAAACTTTTGATGCCTTAAGTTTCGGGTTTTTTTGTTGTTTTTTTGTGGTCTTTTTTTTTTTTTTTTTTTTTTTTGAGCGTTTTGAACTCTGGACTCTGACGTGGTGATGAATTTAGACTCAAAACTCGAGCTTTTGTGGTGGTGGTTGCCTAGATTTCCTCAGGAGAAAAACATGGTGTTTTAATAATTTTTTTTTGTAGAGTTGGGAAGGGCCGAAGGTGGTAGAAAATTTAAGCGGTCCACAGCCACAGCCAGTTGGTGTAATTTTAAGTTTTCTCACTGGCCTCCCTTGGGAGACTACGACGTGACCATTTATCGGAAAATGGTAACTTTAATAAGTTTATCTTGTTGCCACTCTGGACAAGCCACGCGTGAGGACCCCGCGGTCCCCGCAGCGCCCCGACTTTGGGGCGTGCGTCTTGCGAGGGTCGGAGCTATAGGAGGCTGCTCCCGCCGGAGCTAGTTTGAGAACCCGGGAAGCTCCGGAGGTCTTTCGCTTTCTTTGGTTAACTATAGCCCTGGTCCAACCAGCCGAAAGGGCTTCAGGAGCGGTCTCCCGGCGCCTCCAGAGGCCATTCAGGCCTACAGGAACTTCCCTGGCCCGCGCCTTGCGGAGCCGCCGCCCGAGGCCCCCAGTGCGCCACGGGGAGGATTCTTTGTCCCCGCCCTCGTGGCAGCGACCGGTCATCGGCCTGCCCTTGCCCTCGTTCGAGGCTCAGAAAGGAATCTAAGTCCTCCATCACCCCAAACCCCGCCGCCACGCGGGGCCCACTCGCCGCTGCGTCCTAGGCCACGGAGGGACCGCGCGCCTTCCCACCCGGCCCGGCCCTTGCCTCCTCACCTGACTGTACTTGGCTTCCTGCTCCAACGCTCCCTTCTCCAGCCCGTTCACCGCGTGCGGGGCGGCGGTAGGGAAATTGTTGCGGCCTAGGCTGCTCCACTCCTCCACCTTGGGGCTGTGGTAGGGGGAGCTATCGCTCACTCCTGGGGAGGAGGAGAAGGCGTCAGGCTGGAGGCTCAACACGCGCCCTCGCCAGAGAGCGCAAGGGCTCCGACCTCGCGTCAGCCCCTTGCTCTCCAACTCCCGCTAGCGTTGGGTCCAGCCGCGGCCTCCCCTGCTTCCAGCCCAGGGCCTGGGTGGATTTTTACACTTCTCAGAGTAGGCCTCGTCAAATTCTTTCGCCCACGCCTGCGGGAAGTTAATTTTTTCTTTCTCAACCTGTCTTTGATTTTCTCCTCCCTTCCTTGCTCCCCGGGGGAAATGAGTGGAAGAAACCTGAGCGTTTTCCCAAATCGGGGAAAGGGCCCTTGAGGTTGGATGCATTGTTGTGCCCCCAATCCTAACCAGGCCCGACTGGCGGTAGACAAAGATCTAGGACTGGTGCGGGCTGGAAAGAGAGAGGAGAGTCCTGGCCTATGGGTGCCTGTGTTGGTGCACAGAGACATCCAGAAAAATGCTCACTGCGCTGTCGGGATCTGGTAGTTGTGTAAACAGATGGAATAAAAGACCTACAAAGTCCTTTACAAACAAATAACTAAATGTTGCCCACATTATACATGCAAAATATGTGATTAGGTTTCTGACCTGGGTATGCATATGTCTATGCTTGATGCTATACCTTTACACATTAAATATGCAAGGTAAGGTGCATATGACTCATTAAACAAATCCTACAGTTGCCACTCTAAATGCCATGAGTGGCAGTGGCAGGGTTATAGAGAGAGGTCTGTGTTTTGTTTTGTTTTTTAATATAAGAAAGAAAAGGAAATAGATTGAGAAAACGAAAGTGGATTTAAGTGTTAAGAAAAGGAGTAAAGCCCTCAGTTATCCTTTCTGTTAACAGAGATACAAAGAAATTATATGGTTTAAAGTGATCACCATGACACCTAGGGCTGTGCGTATTGAATCACTGGCATCTTTATGAGACCAACTGTAATTTTAAGGGGAAGATATTGAAAGACTATCAGCAGTCTATTTTTGACTCTGGGACCTATAGCTGGAAGAGCATGTTTGACAAAGCCACTGTAACTTGATTTTAAGTACTTCCATCTGACACAGAGCTTCGAAGGGGCAATCAGTTTGTAGAAGGCGTTATATTCACAAAGTAGTCAGAAACAAGGTTATTTAACCTGGCATTCAGAATCAGTAAGATACAGAATGAAGAATTGCTCCTCTCCGTTATCCAATATTTTCCCAACTGACATTTGGTCTGATTGTAGGATCCCTAGGGAAGAAAGGTTTTCTTTTCAATTCTGCCAGCCTTTTTTTTTGCTATGCCTTCCCCTTCCCAATAATTAGATTGTATTCCTATTTGCACCAGGAAACCATGTTTTGGCCCAGAACTGTCTCTCTCTTTGCCTTCCCAGACAAAAGGCAGTCAGTGGCACAAGTCTGAAGTTATCTTAAGAAATTGAGATCCCCCTATGAGCCCCCATTTCTGCTGATCTCACACTTTCCCATGAACAGGGGCTTCCTTTAAATGTCAGCGAGGTCAGTTTATCCTATAAATCAAGGGCAAACTCTCTCCAACTAAAGCTCAACCATCTCCAAATAAGACAAAACTAGGATCTTAGAAGGAACTTGTAAATTCACAATCAAAAAACAAGATGAGAAATCAAGGGCCCTACTTTAATTACTTAATAAAGTGATAATTATGCCAATGTGATGGCAACCAAGAAAGGCAGGAAATAATTAAAGGAAGTTTTTCCCCTTTCCTATTTATTTTTCCTCTGAGATTTTTAAACTCTGGGCTGAGAAGTTAAGAAGTTAGGCTGTATATCCCTGCATTGTTTGAATTCTGCGTTTTGGGCATTTGGGCTTGCTTTTCTTCCTACGAAGAAAGAAGTTAACGCTAGTTTTCAATGACGCAGTAAAACAAAATAAACTCGCGTCTCCTGCGGAAGCCCAACTGGGCAGGAGGGCTTGGGCAGTCGTTCCGACCACGCAAAAAAAACAAAAACAAAAACAAAAAAAACACCTTCGCGACCCGGCTAGGTCAGGGGTGAGAAAGCAAAGAAACAGTGGGGTAGCACCTCCAAAAACTTGCAGGGGCAACTGGATGTCTGTTCGCATTTCCATGGAACAGGGAACCCTCAGGAAAGTGGCAGGCGCACGGTAAAGCTTTAAAGACTGAAGAAAGGGCGGCATGGATTCGCCCTGCATTTTATTTCCATCACCGCAGTGGTTGGTGCCACTTGTAAGATATATATTTCATTGTGTTAAAGTAAAGAGAGAACCATTAGATCGACAGAGGAGTAATAAAGCAGAAAATTAGTCCCGGAATGAACTACATGCAAGTTACAAGTAATAACTTCTGGACCTCCGTTTCCGAGGAAAATGAAGTGAAGCATAAGAATGAAACCAATTAGGTGACATTTGAACTTTCTGCCTGAGCAAATTTGGCCTGATTGCTAGAATCCAAGAAGGCGAACACTGCAGTTTCCACAGCTTGCTCCACTACTCGCAGCCTCATCTAATACCGGAGCAAGCTGCCCGCAGCAGAGTCTGAAGCCCGCAGACCGAAGCCTGCTCTGGTCTCCCGGGCTGCGCCCCAAGTCCGGCCCCGGCCGTGCTCTCCAAGAGAGCGAGCCGGGCTGAAGCTGCCGCGGCGCAGGGGGCGGGGGCGGGTGGAAAATGCGAACCATGTGTTGGGGGTGGGGGGATGTTATGGATCTGGTAGTTTGAGATGAGGCAGGAGACTGTGTGTGGCAAGGAAACAAGGGGCATGAGTTTCAAGTTAATGAGATCAGGGCACCCCCAGGGAGGACTCCTTACGTTTCCAAAGGAAAAAGCCTTAGGTGGTGGGATGGACAGAGGCCCGCAGGCCGCAGATACCTGGACCCCCACTGCTAGAGGGGCGGGGTGGGCGGAGGATGTAGGGAACTGTATACCAGCACACGCCGGCCCCGAGCCCTTACCTTGGTCGGTGATGGAGCGGATGCCCAGGATGTCGGTGACAGAGTGTGAAGAGGGCCAGGTGCGCGGCATGGCCACCGAGCCCGGGATGGCGGGCACCCCGGGAGGCGTGGGGACTTTAGCGGCCGCCGCTGTGATCGGGCTGGGGTAAGAGTAGATGTGGTTGTAGGGCAGCGCGGGCTGCGGCGCTGGTTGGTGCTGCTTGTACGAGTCGTAGTGGCTCTGTTGAGCCAGGTTGCCGATCTTGTTGCGCAGGATGCGGCTGATGGAGCTCACCGAAGGCACGTTGTACTTGTCGCACACGCCGTCCGCCAGCAGGCGGTCCCGGATCTCCCAGGCGAAGATGCCGGGATCTCTCTGCTTGTAGGTCCGGATGTGTTTCACCACGGTGGGGGTTGTGACCCGGGGCTTGCTACCCCCTATAGCCCCCGGCAAGATCGAGCCAGTCTCGTTGTAACGCGCCAAGATCTTGCTGACGCAGCCATGCGAGACCCGTAGCTGGCGGCTGATGTCACACGGCCGGATGCCCAGTTGGGCCAGTTCCACTATGCGAAGCCGGATGGCGTTGGGCAGCGGCCTCCCGTTCACGAACACTCCTCCCAACTGGTTCACCTCCCCGAATGCTGGTTCTGCAAAACGAACACACGGCGCGCGGGGACGCGCACCCGCCGCTTGGGATAGCCGTCTGCCACCCGGCCTCCGCGCGCGTGCGGGAACAGGGAGAACCCACCCATCCTGGACCAAGGGCAGGGTCTGTCCCCAAATCATACGGTTCCTGGACCTCCTGGAAAGGCCCAAAGCGGCCGCAGTCCGGTACGGCCCCTTCCCTCATTCCCGCGGTGCCAGTGGCGCTACAAGCAAGTAAACTGGGGGAGACTCAGGGCCGCTCCGGGTGTTCCATACTGTCGGGGAAATCGGTCTTGACGCCTGCAAAGGCTCTTTCTCGCCTGCTCGGATCTCAAGTCCTTGGACTGCTCCCCCTCGATCCCCAGCGCCCCTCCTGGGGACTCGCGCAATTAGACAAGGTCTAGAGGAAGCTAGAGGGTGTTTTGTTTGTTTGTTTGTTTTCTGTTTTGTTTGCATGTGTGCGTGTGTAGGAAACAAAATTTGGTCTGCCACCGGGGTTGCAGGACTTGCTGATGCCAGTGCTCCCTTCCTTTAAAAACAGAAAATGGCACCAACAGCAACCCAGCAGCCAGCGTTCAGACTGAACTGCTGTGCGCCGCTGACCCTTAGCGTGTTCCTACAATGCGTAAGAACACGAGCAAAGTCACTAAGAAGAGTGTGAGCGCTCAGTGGTGCGCGCCCTCGCGCTCCCTCCCTCCCTCCCTCTCTCACCCGCTCGCTCCCTCCCTCCCTCCCCGGCTCTGACAGCGTCCCCCGCCGCCGCTCACCCATTGCTCCGAGCTGTACACCAACAGGGCCCCAGTTCCGCACTCCCAGAAAGAAACTTTTTGCACGGCTTCAGTGGCCCAGCCTGACGATGTCCCTGGCCGCCGGTGCCTCCGCTTCTCCCCGGGAGGAGGCGGCGAGAGTACGAAAGGAAGGAGTAAAAGGAAGTCTGTGCCCTGATGAAAGAGGCTTGAGTTCTGCATTTCAATCTAAGCAGCAACGTGGGCTGGGCTGAGCGGGGCCGGGCGGCTCCGTCTATCACTCACTAGGGACACGCCCTCAGAAGGCGGGCCGGAGGACAAACTGCGCAGTGATTGGTGTGGCTCGGTGAGTGACAGGGCAGTGGAGGAAACTCCTTCCGCTGTCTCTTCCAGGCTTGCTCCGCACCTGGGTGACTAAATACAATGAAATGGGTGTTTGACATCTTCCCAGGGGCAGCTCAAACAGACAACAAAATCAGACTGGTAAAAATGCTGAATAAGCAAATGAAAGCTTTTGGTTCAAATATGAGTGACTCAAAGGGAAAAGGGGCTGAGAGGACCTCTTTGGGGGAAACCAACGACGTCTGGGAATTGAAGTTAATTCTCCAGGTGGGAGGCGGGTGTCACCTTTTGTGACAGGGGTCTTAGAATAACTTATATAAGACACGAAGGGGCTACCAGGAGTGGAGCGCCGTCACTGACCGATCCTGCCCTACTCCAGGCCACACCAGGAGGGAGCAGGTGTGAGAAGGTAGGCCCATTGGAGAGATGCGGGCATCGCCAGGAGGCCGAACCCGAAACGGGGTCAAGGCTCTGGCCCAGACAGGGGCCCTTTCGGTTGCCAGCTCCCCGCAATGGTTCCCTAGTGGATTCACCTAGGAATGGCAGGGCCAGTCGCTGGTGACACGCTCCAGGCAGGTACCGCGCCTTGTGCGGAGATCTTAACTCCCGGCTAAAGCGAGCGCTCAGCCCACCGTCGACTAACTGCGTAGGCATAGGGGCCTCACCGCCCGGGGCCGCGCTCCACCACGCTCACGAACCCTACTGGGTCGCGTGTTCTAGGCGCTGGCGTTTCTCCGGGTTCTCGCCACCAGTGAGCCGCCGCAAAGTGGTTTTGTTTAAATATGACAGTGCCTTGCTCCAAAGAAAGTGCACACTGAGCCTGCACATGTATGTAATTCCTGCGTCTTCTATTTACCTACCAGAGGCCCTGCGGTTCTTTGCCTGCTTCTGCGTTTTCACTTTCCTTCACTGTAAGTCTAATCTAAAGTGTACTGTAAGGTTTTTGGCGGCCAAACTTATTCCTCTTGAGTAGGGGTTGTGAAGAACATGAATGAAAATAAAAACAAGATGGCGAACAGTTTTTAAAGTGAGTTTGGGAATTTGTGCTGCTTCAGGTCAAGGATACTGGTATTGCTACTTGACAATCACAAAGCACCTTGTTGTGCACGCAGAATTCCGGCTGATCCTTCACAGTCTGAGAGGTGTGTACGGCTGGGTCTTTACACACAGGGAAACTGACTGGGCCCAGATCCCGGGCCAGTGACAGGAACTCAGGAAAAACTAATGATCGACTGTGCTTCTTGTAACTAACAATGAGCGCCCGATCCTCACGCTTCAATGGTGGGGCCACTTTACGTTGGAAATTAGAGATAGGAAGGATTTGAAAGATAAAGGAAAGGTGGGTGCAAGTATTCTTAATTCTATACTGTCAGGATCTTGTGAGAAGTCCCGTAAGTAGCACTTGTCCTTTTTCAGTTTTAAATGTTTAAAGTCTTCCCGACTTTTGACTTGATAGCTTTTTCGGGCCTGGCCCGACCCCCAATACCTGTTATGTGACACTGCATGGCGCTTCACAACGTGAAGGACCTTCGGGATTCCAATATTTTAGAAGCAGCAACTTCTTGGGGCTGGGGTGTAAATTAGCGGAGATTTTGCGCTGTCTGAGGGCAGCTAAGGACTTTGCCTTAGGCTTGCGCGAAGGAAAGGACATGCTCGGGTTCTTGAACGGGAATCCCACTGACACACACACCCAGGCATACATAGTGAGTGTCGAGTTCTGAACGGACCTGTACGCGGGTTTCGTGTGCTGAGAGCCTTGCGGACTCTGCACGTCTGCTATGCAGGTTTTTAAAAAAATACTGTTCGCCTTCCTCCTGGCAAGACCCAATGCACCACTGGGGGTCTGGGGTCTCTGTGAGGGCTTTATCGGAGTGATACACTGAGCCGCATGATTTAGAGCACGGCTAGGTGACCTAACTCGCAACTCTCTGCTTCGCCCCAAACTCAGTCAACTGCCATACATCTCCCGCGCTCTCGCACAGGTCCCCTCCCATCCCTTCGTTTCCACCTGCTGGACTTGGCTGTGGCAGCGGCGGTCCCCCCAGGAGCGGAGGCAGCTTCCGGCCGGTCGGAGGCAGATGCCTAGCTCCCTCGCCCACCCCAATGCCCCGCAGCCTCCCTCACGCTGGCGGGTGCTGGGCGGTTTCCGCTGGGTCCATTCTCCAGAGCGCGCGCTTAATTTTCCGTGCTTTGGGGCACTAAGTACCGCGGCAAGCTGAAGCCCGATTCTGGAAGCAAAAGGGGCCGACGTTTCAGCAAACAGGCAGGAGCAGTGGTGCTGAACCCTCCCAAGGGCGCACCCTAGTGCAGGGGCGTGATCGTCAGTGGCTCGCTGAACCCAAGACAGCCGGCTCGGTCCGGAGCCGCCAACTGAATCCCGGCAGGGAGGCAGAGAGACTCAGAGACAGAGATACAGAGAGAAGAGAGAATGGGAACCCAGGGCCAGTAAATCTCGACGGTGGGCATAGAATGCAGGTCTGCAAGGAAGAGCAAGGGTCATCTGGGGTCACCGGGAGATGACATAGGGATCCAAGAGAAATTTAAGAAAAAAATAAAAACACAACTATTAAGGCCTATAGCTGACTCAGGCGAGGAGAAGCCTTTCCCTCGGCGCTGGGAAGGCCTCCTCCCAGGAACGACCCGTTTTCTGGGTAAATATTTACTCTGGGAGACAGAAAGCTGGCCGGACCGGAGGCTGTGAAGGAGTGAACCACACGGGTTGAGGATACCAGTAGGCCCCGTACTGGCCGGGATAGACCTGCACACCCACCCTAGGAGAGCCGGGGCCTGGCATGCCAGGGACCGTTCGGCCGCGGCACACGGCTGGGGTAGCTTCATTCCGCAGGGCACCTCGACGGGTGGACTCCCTCCCTGCCCCCGCGGGCCCAGGCCAGATGCTGTAAAGTCTCCATAAATCTGTCAGCGGTCCCAGTGCCGCGGGCAGTCACCTGCGGCGCCCCCCTCCCGGTCCTAGCGCGGTCTGAGGCAAGACGCGGGAAAGGAACAAGAATCTAACTCCTTCCAAGCCCGCGCGTCGCCGCCTGGCAGATGGCTCCCGAGGCGCTGGAGGCTGTTCGGGATGCTGGGAGCTCTTCCATCTCTCTCCAACCTTGACTGACCCCAGGCTGGGATTCTCCGCCCGGTGCCCGCTTCTCTACGTCTGCAGGTGGGCGATGACTACAGATGCCCAGCGCAAGGCAAGAGGGGAACCAATGTATGAGTGCTGGCGGGATGAGGGTGGGGGTGGGGGTGGGGTGGGGGTTCCTGCTGTTCCCAGTTGCAGTTATGACAAGCAAAGTGGGACGAGTAGTACTAACCGAGCTGATTCCTCCAACATGCCCCTCTGCCGAGAGCAGATAGAACAGAACCGCAGACAAGGGCAGAATGAACAGCCCCAGGTGAGGATGGCCGTCCTCTCCGCCCACCTCGGGGAGTTCCACAGATCGGGAAGCAGACAACGTCCCAGCTCAGGGACAAGGTGTTTTCAGAGCAGAGTGACTTCTTCCAGCGGACTGAGCGAGAAATGAAGTAGAGGCAAAACATGGGATCCGGTTCCCCCACTGGAGCGCGAATGGCAACATCTTTTCGAGGGTGAGTGCCGGGTTGCGCGCGGCGTGGCGAGGAAAAAGGAGGCCTGGCCTCTCCAGACAGCGCCAAACCGCACTGCCAACGCTTGGGCGGCAAGCTCCAACCTGCAGCCGCGCACAGCTATGCCCTAGCCTCGCAGGGTCAGCTGCCGCTCCTCCGCCCACTCGGTCTCCCAGCGGCCACGGCCGCACGTGGCAGCCGGAAGCGCGCCCCGCGCCCAGGGCGAGGGAGGGTCCACGCTAGGCTGTGGGCCGGGCTCGATAGGCTCTTGGAGCCGCGGGCGGGGGCAGTGGCTAAAGGGAACAGCCACCGCGCCGGGTTGGGGGGGGAGTACAGCCCGCGGAAACCATCAGTCCCAGTCAGGTCCGCGGGAAGTGTCAACACACTGACCTGCCCGCCTGGACTTCGCAGGGTTGCCTCGGTCCACTGGAGCGCGGTGCTGAGGACGCGGCGGGACGCGCTGGCAAAGGAGAGGCCTTTGGGGCCCGGAGAGGAACCGAGAGCGGCCGGAAGATGCTCCGAGAGTCGTCACGGCCTATGCGCGGCTTCTTCGCCTTCCCATCCGACGGAGCCTCTTGGTTCCACAGCCTTTCTTTGCTCAGCGAGATAGCTAGGGCGGCAGCCTGCGGGGTCGGACCCAAGCGCCGAAATCCCTCCCGGCGCGTGCTGGGTCCTACAGCGCCACTCCCGAGCGCTGCGGAGCGCTGCGGACCGTGGGATCCACCCCGGAGGCTGCGAGAGCTTCTCGCCGGCTTTCGCCTTCCGAGGGCAGGGGAGGGGCCTGTTGCCTCCAGAAACCCGCTTTTAATTCTCCGCCTGCCTGTTTCTGATCACCCGAGATTGGTTTTTCTGTTTGCTCACTCCTTCTGTTACAATAAAAACAATCCGCATTTCTTTTCAGTTTCCCATATTAGCGTCACTCAGTAATTGTTCTCCACCCCCACGTCCCCCCCGTGTTGAAGGCGAGAGGGATTGCTAGTGCCCTCACATTGGAAAGTTTCCGGTTATATAAGCAAATCTTCCCTAAAGACTTCAAAGTAAAAATAAATAACGGCCGGAAAATTGCCGTGACCCTAACATCACTTTCTGAACGCAAATTACACCCATTTTGCAGTTTTCAACGGCGGAATTGCTTTCAGAAGGACGGCGCAGAGCCCCATGTGATATGGTTACGTTTGTTTATTAAATCCGCAAATGAAAGAACACGTTTTTGTTCAAGGGGGCAAAACTCTTGGCTGCGGGGCGTTAAAAAACTGCGACAGAGGATCGGAGCCTGGCTGGGGGTCAGCCGCAGGGAAGGGCCCTGCGGGGAGGCCGAGAGGAGCCTTCAGTCAGAGGGAGACTTGGCCTTGTCAGGGTCGCAGCGTCTGGAGAAGACGCGCGGCTCGATGCTGAGAGGAGGGTACCATCCACGGTCACCCAAGGGAATTGCAGTTGCAGATGGGAAAGCAGGGCTGCCGGGCTCGCTGGTTGAGACCCTGTCCTCCGTGCTTCAGGCGTCCGTGCGGGGCAGCGGGGCTGCGTCGTTCTGAAGACCCGGTTAGACTAACGCCTGTCGGGAACAAACGAACGCGAACTAGGCTTCGCCTCCAAGGCCGGGTTTCCCGATTTAAGTAAAATCACAGCGGTCGAGGTTACGTTGAGTGCAGCTTTATTGCGAGGTCGCAGTTGCCTGTAGGCCGGGAGGCCCCGGCCGCTGTACTCTGTCCGGGGCCAGACCGCCGGACGCGGGGCCACTCGCTGCTGACGGAGGGGACAACTCACCCCAGACCCTGTTCACTGCATATGAGAAGCCAGAATCACCACCGCAGGCCGGGGCCTTCGCGCCGGGCACAGGCATTTCTCCCTTAATCCGTGACGCAGAGACCCATGCTCGTTCACTGCGCGGTTTCCTCGCCTCACGCGTGGCGCTTTGCCCAGGTGAGTCGCCTCCCGTCCTGCGCGGTACCGCGGGATGTCCAGTCTGTCGCCTTCCGGTGCTCACTATACCACCTACCAGTCCCACAGGAGCCCCGAGAGCAAAGAATCAAGCAGCGTTTTCCGCGTTACCGCCCTTCCCCCTCCCCGAAACCTGGAAGCGGAGCTTGGGAGCAGAGGGTCGGGGTCGGAGTCTCGGAGTTCCCCGAGGTCATGGAGTCCCGGGACACCTTTCTCCCTGCAGAGACCCCTCGTCACAGCGCCACCTACAGGCGTCGGATTTGATCAAGCTCCTTTTGGCGAGGTTGGAAAAGGCCTTTGAAAACCCACAGAACTTCGATAGCCCGAATTTTTTTTTCTCTCGTTCATTTTTCCCCACCCAACCTCAACTCTCCCCTGGACTCCAAATCCCTCTGCCTTTCTCCATCGAGCTTCAAGGCAAACCGGAGCGTCAGACGTTTCAAGATTCGTCAAAAGCCTAACATCTTCCCCGTCTTGTGGGTCTGGATCCCCCTTCACAGCCCCCAGGGGCTTCTCCCGACCGCCGGCTGTGGGCTGGAAATTCTGAGACTTTAAAGAGGCTGTGCGCGGAGTTGTGGGTCTGGAAGGGCCCACCCTTCTTCAATTCATCCTACCACTTGTTGAGGGCCCACAACGTGCCAGTCACTCCCATCCTCACAAATACCTTTCAAAGGAGGCATTATCATCATTCCCGTTTTACAGCAGACAAAACAGAGATAGATTACGTAAGAGCCCACAGAACACTCAGATTAAATAGACCACACGATTAATTAAGTGTACAGCTGTGGAATCTGAACCCCACTATGATCCCCAATACTGTTGCTTTCCTCATTTCCCGACGCTACGGGAGCAGCATCAGCTGAAACCCCAAGAGGAGCCCTCATATCGCAGTATCTGCACGAAAAGGGGACCCCCTCCCTCCTGCCTCCACACCTTGGAGAGACTCCGCTAAGGCTCTACAAAAAAGGGCTGGCATCCTAGGCCCTCACTACAGCCACAGGATCGACCCGGCGAGCGAGGGAGATGGAGACCAGTCTCCGGCTGCGTGCCCGGCATTTAGCTGGCTCTCTCCCGAGCTACCCTAGCGCACAGAAACGCGGCCCCCAGCGCCTGCGGTGGTCTGCAGCGCTCACCCCGAATGCTGCTGCCGAGCCGCGGAATAGGGACATGGCAAGGACCAGGCAGAAGCAGGAATGCGCTGCTCCTTTATGGGACTTGTTCCCCGACTGCCAGAACATGTCCATCTGACTCCCTATGCGCTCTCAGAGTGCCACCCCCGGCTCGAAGAAATCCATTTTTGTCCTTCTGGGAATCATTCCGTTGTGTGCCTGTGTATGTTTCTTTTTAAGGACTGCTATGGCAGAAACAAATTCGGAGGAGTCGAGATGAAATAACATTAGAACCCGTAATTAACACCGCTAGCTGGGCCGAACTCCTGCCAGGAGCTGGGGTCACCGTTGCCTTTTCCTTCCTTTTAGATACATCTTGAAGTCCGTCGTGACTCTTTTCGTTACCCATGATACAGCGGAGAAATAAGTTTCATTTAAAAAACCATAATGACAGAGGCACACCCTGGGAGAGGTGGCAGCCAGGAGATGATAAAGCCCTGAGGTTATTAGAGGCAGGGTCACATTTATGTCTTGGGGGGAAACGCGCTGTAGCTGCTGCCAGCTCAGAATTCGATCCATCATTGTCTCTTGTGTGGAAGTTGGGAAGGTGACTCCCGGTCCAGTTTTCTTGAGAACCGGGGCCGCAAAAAACTAAGCCGGTGCTTTCAGACAGAAACTGCTATCTGGACCAGGGTTTCACCACCCGCGTCTTGGCCAGAGTCAAAAATCTCTGCAAGCCAGGAGGAGTCTTTCCGCACCCTTGCGGCGAGGGCTGGGAATTCCAGCCGCCTCCCGCGCGAGGCGCGGAGTGTAAGGTGCGGAGGTCCCACGCCGTAGGTCTTCTTTCCATATGGGCTTGGCCATGTCCGGGACTGGGCAGACTCAGGTAGGCCACTCTGCCCGCAGGCTGTCGGCCCCAGCAGCCCCACTTGCCGCGTCCAGAGCGAACCCCTTTATCCTCTACGAGCCAGAGCAGTGTCCTGCCTGTCTAAAATCACTACCCCCACTGAGACAAGCGAAAGAGCAGGACTTCTACCTCCCCCGCAACTGCTGTGGCATTCTGTGAGATCTGTTGTGTCCTAGCCAGTGCTAACACTGAGTATGACCACCTCTCCGCGGACATGACTGGGGGGCAGTTCTAAGAAATTGCCGAGGCCCCAACAATATGGGGATACACAGAGGCCAAGGAAGAGAAATGTAAAAATGAAATAAATGCAATCTCTCAGAAACATCTAAACTCTTTTCTAAGCCAAGACGAATAAAGCACAGGTACATACTGACAGAGTAAACGAATTTCTTTCTCCACCGGGTACAACCTGTTTTTTGTTTGTTTGTTTTTGTTTTGTTTTGTTTTGTTTTCTGACAAGAGAGAGAGAAATGCTGCCTTTATATGATTTACTTTTTTTATTCAAATGAGACATCTTAAAGTTAATATGAATTAATACAAATTCTTCAGGAAAACCCAAACAAGTGCTATTAATTTTGTTCAGTACAGATATGAACTTTTTGCAGAGGAAAAAAAATTTTTAAAGGTTTGCATATTTAAAAGCTACCCACATGTTTTAAAATGTGTACAAATATGTTTATCTGCATATATTAATCACATAGATTTACTTTGGTAGGGCATTTAATAAAATGGTTATAATTAATAAGGAGGTGCTACTAACAGAAATATATTTCTTGAAAGGAGAATTTAAGAAAATGAAGAAAGCTTTCAAACAATATCAACCTTTATGTTTTATCCCAATTTTTACAATTCTGTAGTTACAGTTCTTATATAGTAAAGGGTTTCAATTTGGATTCTGTTCTACACTATCTTCAGCCTATAGGTTTAATGGCTGCAGTGGCCAGAGGGAAGATTTCAACAACCTCAGATTTGCACCAGAAATGCTGGGTCAGTGTCCTATGTACGATATGGCTACATCACTGCAGCTGCTGTTCTTGAGACTCATCTGTAGATAGGGACTTGGGGGATGAAGGCTGGTTCTGTTTCCTTCAGTATCAAGACACCAGCACCAAACAGTGGCTGAACGGTGAGCCACTTCTTAGAAGGACAGAAAAGTCAAGGTCATGGCCACGGGGGACCTTTAAAAAGCCCCTTAGCACCTTCCTGCAGGATCAGACGTATGGATCTGAGGTTCTGGCAAGCTGACAACACAAATTCCCTTAGCAGTTGTTATTGCCTGCGCGATTCCTATCCAATTCCTTTGGGATTGCATTCTGCCCAACCACAGGGTTCCATTTTTGGAGACGTGCCTTTCAGTGGAGGGAGAAGTAATGATCCCATTACTCAATGTAAGAACCTTTAGTAATGCCAGTTTAAAGGCTAAAAATTTAAACCCCTGAAAGTCAGGAAATGGAAAAGTTAAAATTCTTTTAGTCGGTTAAATCACCCCCGCTGCCGGAGCCCTATAATGCATGGTACATTTACAAGTTTCTCCAGCAAGGCAGTTCCAGCAACCAGGCGCTGCCGCCGCTGTGTTTAAAAAAGGATCGTTATAGCGCCACTTGACTGGAAAGATTTTCTATTTGTATTTTGAATGTTTCACGCCAGTAGATCTCAGTGGTTACTTGCTAGGTGAAAATATTCAACTGCAAATATTGATTAATAGCTTAAAGCTTACAGATATTAAGTTAATTCACAGGTAACAAAAAACTAACTCAAAACAAGATACAGACATGCTATTAATGTTTATCTACCTCCCAGATCGTCCAGATACTAAATCCAGAGAGTTTTATCATTCAATATTAGCTTCTATACAGTGCTCCAACTCTGACATAAAATGAAGTCCTTAAAAGGTAATGGTTGTGAGTGGGTGTGTTTTCCATATCACTTCCCCAATTTTTAGTTTTGAACTTAACTCACAAATACATATCTCCTTAGTTTTCCCAAGAGGAGAATATACAGTAGAAAAACATATTGTTTAAGCTCTGTGCTGGAATTTCAGACATTGCTGTTATCTATGCTCTATCACTTCCAGAAAGAGTCTTTCTCCCCTAGTTTCCTCTTTTAACTTAAGACTAGCCAAAAAGCATGCACGAGTCCTTTGGAATTAAACTTGTCTCTAGTATTCTAGCTACTAAACAAAATCATCTTAAGACTTTCTGTTTCTCAAGAGTTCCCTGGTCAAAGGGAGAAAAAGGCAAACAGAAAGCTTAGGGTTAACCTTGTAGAGTCGTGTGTAAAATGAGCCACGGTTCATGGTCACACCTGTACGTGCTCTGTGTGTTTCATCATGGAACTGGGAAAGCATAGGAGGGTTTTTTTGGGGGGGCTGAAAGTATTAGGTATATGGAAGGTATTATTTTTCTTATTAGAGAAAAGGTATTATGGAAGGTATTATGGAGGGTAATTATGGAAGGTATTATGGAAGAAGGTAATTATGGAAGGAGAAAAGGTATATGGAAGGTATTATTTTTCTTATTAGAGAAAAATAATCTCATTGAGGAAAATATGCCCTTGGGGTAAAAATATACATTGAGTTCTATAGAAGGAATGAATAACACACCCTTGGACGATGCAACATAAAAACTGCCTTTTTTTCTCTTAAGGGAAAGTTTCTTGTGTCAATAGACATGATGAGAGCAAATCTATGTAGTCTGTACATGTCACCAGAACTCAAGACCTACTTTCAGATTTCACAATTCTATCACCTCATTGTCAAGAAAACATCCTCAAACAAATGTATTTGTAACTGCTGCTCTCCCCCTGAAGAAATACTTCTCATGATGTAGTTAAGCTTTAATGAATTGATCATTCTGGAAAGCAAGTGTTGATGAAATTTGAAGGAGGATATAACATCTCGTGAACATTTTCTAATGATTGGCATGTCTCTGAACATGGCAAAATATAAGGAAAGGAAAAGTATGCATGATGTGCTGCCTTATAAAGTTTTTGGACGTTAAAACCATTTTTTAAATCCACATAGATAATTTCCCTGCTTTCCCCAGAATATGGTGTCGGGAGTGTTCAGACAGGTGAATCCAAATATGTGCTTCCCTAATAACCAACAGTTCCTGGTAACCATATGGTTAAATACAACTGAATGGAGATCATTCACAATCTATGAATGTGATGATAGTGAGAATCAATATAGAGAGTCTAACTACCCTTTCTTTGGTGAAGAACAGTTAGACAATGAGAAGGAAGGAGGAAGAGTAAAATGAGGTGATCTTATTTTAAAGGAACACATTTTCCTCCTCTATATCATCTTATATCATGCTTTCAGGCATCAGGGAAAAGCAGAATGAATACTGGGATTAATATCAGAGTGAGACATACTCTATAAGTTAAATTCACTGTTGTTACTACTACAAACTGTTCATAAATTTGCATGTTTCTCAAAAATTAAATTTATTGAACTCAATTATAAGAACAACTTACCAATTTATCTCTAAAGTTAACCCACTGTGTGAGTTTTTCAGAATTGTCCCAGGCCCAAAGGGCTAACTTTAGATCTTTTATTTGCTTTTCAAGTCCCAAAAAGATACTGCATTCAACCTATGAACTAAATCGTAGGTGCAAGGGTCTTCCTCCCCCTCCTCTTCTCGGAAGTTGGTTTTAACTTGGAGAAACACAGAATCATTCTTTTGAAACACAGCATCACTTGTGCTTAAAAAAAAAACTGGGAATATGAAATGGTAACTGAAATTACTATAACCTATACCCACCAACTATGGGAAGTTTTGGGCACCAGTAGTGTTTGCTGTTTAATTAGTATCTGTTCTGTATTTGTCTCTTCCCTTAGCTCCATCTCCACACTTTATATCATTTTTTATTTTAAACACACACGGGTACACGTGTGCAGGTGCATGTACACACACACTCACACACACACACACACACACACACACACCATGCACTCCCGAGAAGAAAGCAACATTTCACATGAATTTGATTTTTGAAATGTTCTTTTCTAGTTAAAATTCCATGAAATCCTTTAAATATTTTAAGGTGCACCAGGAAACTAAGCATAACATTACCAAGATGAGTTCCAATGAGGTCACAAAGCAGTTAACTTTCTTCATATTAGATTCCCAACAACCATAAATGTATATATGCCTGGATCTATCTTGAAGCTTATATTTCAAACAATCCATGAAAAGTATATCCAGACCTTTACATGTTTTGGAGAAATTAGCACACAGCTAACATAAGGTCGACATTTGTCATTTCTACTTGCTCACAAATCCTTTTGCCCTTAAAAGCAGGTAGATTGATCTTAGTTTTACAGCATCAGGGAAACATGAGCTTCAGCCAATTGAAAGTGGAGCTTGAGGAGATGGAATCTACTCAAAGTTATCAGCATTCTGGTAGATTCTTTCTTGATTCTGTAGTTGAAGTCCATATATATGGTTATATTAGAAACTATGAATTCTACAGAGCATGGTTACTTATCCCCTGGAACTTTCTTGGAACATAGACTGGGCTCCTTTCTGCAGCATAATTCTACTTACCAATCTCAATTAGGGTAGCTACGTGTTTGTAAAGCTCATGCTTTTGGGGAGTAGATTATTCATCTGACCTCTCAATAGTTCTAAATATCAATTGTATATTTTGAACAATGCATCCTTCAGGTTACATGCCAAATTATGTGTGGCCATTTGCTTCTTAGACCTGTGCATAGCTCAGGGAGCAAATAGTCTGTAATAGCTGTTAAACAACACACCTAAAGAGGAACAATTCTCTCTCCAAGGTTCAACCCAGGATATGTGCTGGAAGTGGATGGTTGGACCAAAACATAGCTATTATTATCTTTTCTATGGTAATGTTTGCAGAACAGAATGTGAATTTCACTGTTTTATTTGCAGGAATGAAGGTCAGAGTGTCAAATTGCTAATCTTGGGACCTCAATAATGTGCTGCTGTGTTTAACCTCTTCAAGGTCTTTTCCCACTTATAGGAAGGAATAAAATAAAATGTTTTGTGGAAGTTTATATTGAAATGAGGTCAGGTAAACTAATGACTGCTTGGTATTTTATGACAAGTTTTATAACCTGGGAGTTGCCATAACTTTCAAACGATCATCAATAAAGTTTTATTGCAAAAGGGTCACCATGTGTCTGAATGCTTTTGCACATAGTAAAGGTTGCTGTCCCACTGGCTTAGCTAACCAGCCCCTTTGCACCCCAGCCATAAAGCCCTCCTCTTTTTATTGAAGGTTGAAAAGTCCTCGGGTCTGTTTTCCTCCATCAGACTGTGTTGCAGAGACTATGTGGACCTTTTTTAGTTGTGTCTATCATCGTAAACAAATCTGCAAGAATGTCTAGTAAGATTTAAAATTAGATTTTATATGGGCTCCTTTAATAAAACAAATGACCATCTTTTGAGGGGTGTTTGAATGCTAGACAACCTGTATCTGTATACCCTAGAGAGGTGTCCTTAAATAATTAGGTGATTAAGCATGGATAATGGTCGCAAGGACAAAACAAGGAACTACTTAAGACACTTCCAAGAGACTAGAGGATCTTACGAATTTAGGAGACTCTGTATTCCATCCTTCTCTGAATTTCCCCAAAGGAAGGAGGGAGGAGGTAAGATTCGATTCCTGCTTGAGGGTCAGATCCCGGATATTACCCGCGGTAAGGGTCCCAGGCCCTCTTAATTCTCGGATTTTCCCCTAATGCATTCCCAGAAACGCTCCCCAGCCCCAGGCCAAGTGTTCAATTCATAGCTTCAGTTCTCAGATTGCGGTTCAGGCCCGCAACATGGTGCACTGCCGAATACTACGGGGAAATGAAGCCGAGATTTGTAATGTCCTCCAATTTGGACAAAAAGGACTGCAGCAAAAGATTGTACAAAAATGAAACCCTTCAGGATAGGGTTGTGGCAGGGGAGAATGACGGGAGTGCTGCCAGCTTCCTCTAGGAGATATAGGGATGGAGAGAGAGGACGAACATGGAAAACTGACTGCACGCCCCAGTCCCGGCACCTGAGTGTGATAGTATGTCCCGCAGTCCCGCAGTCTCCTGGTTTCTGACTTTTTGACCCAGTACGTGCAGATCCCCCCTTCCCAACCACTCCCAATTTTCAGGGTTGCTCTGGGGAAGGGACCAGTGAAAATCACCCTTTCCTTGATCTCGAGAATTTCTCCCCAGCCCGCTGAACCGGCTAGGGCTCCGCTCCGCGTCCCGCACACTCGGCTGTGCGGGCCCTTCCAGCTCAATGCGCAGGCGCCGTCTGTGAGTCCCTTCTCCGCGGTTGAGACCTACAGGGCTCGGAATCTGGGATCAGGTCCTTGGGCCTGATCTGCCGAACGAAAAGGATCTGAGCCCCTGCGGGACCCCTGAGTAAAGCGTCCCCGACCTAGGTTGGCCTTGGGAGCGCCAGCCGGAGTGCCGCAACCAGCGGTAAACCCCGCTGACCCTCCAGGGCTTACCAATTGCCTATTCCGAATGCCTGACGAGTTTGGCCCTGATGTTCCTTTTAAGGTGTTTGGTGGCAAGCGGGAGAGGGCTTGGGGATCTCACGGCGATAGACTGCCTCAGGGGATTTGGCTTTCCTCTTGCTCAGCTCACCGCTCATCTCCTGCGGGTCACCAGCCGAGTCCCTGCCCTGGGAACTCCCACTGAAGCACCAAGAGTAGCCTCGGCTCAACAAGCGGCGCCCAGGACACCATGGCGGGAAAGGGCCCAGGTCGAGGGCGCGCAGATGCTGGGCACCAGGTGCTCCAGAGCGGAGAGGTGAGGTCCCGAGGGCCAGCACCCAGGCACCGGGATCTCCGAGTACCAAGAGCAGAAGCTCTGAGCACCAGGGAAGCAGTGCTGCGGGTTTCCCGCCGCTGCCGGGGTGGGTACCTGCTCACTCCACCTGGTGTTTGTGCTGCGGGAATTCGGCTCGGGAAGGGCGGACAGCTGCAGCGCAGTGACGGGCTGTGGCGCCATCTCCCGAGGAATCCTGGCAGAAAGCGATGCTCCCCGGGGTGGCCTGCGCGCGGCCCCTCGTGGAAGCACAAGTACCCCCTGTCCACACCATTTTCCCCAACTTGCGGAAAGGCCTCCAGAAATGCCTGATAACAACTACCTAAGCTAATGGTCAGAGTCCTCCCCAATTTTCAGAAGGAAGGTCCCAGCTGCCTGGGATTAGCTACACAGGTCTACACATCCTGAGGAAGCAGCAGCCTACCCTGCACGCAAGTATAGGTACCAAGGGAACTTTCTGTTTCCGGGGATCCTGGACCCTCCTCCCTGCTGCAAGAGCCGGGTCCCAAGAAGTTGGGGGTAGGTGACTCTCCAGGGATTGTGACCCCTAAGGCAGGCTTCAGGATTCAGTGGAGGCAAGTAATCTGGAAGAGCCAGCCTCTCTGCGGTCACTGCCACTCCCGCCCCAGGGGCGCACTCAACCTCTCTCTCAAATACCGATAGACAGGAGAAAGATTTTCCTCTCCGTTTATGCCCACATGGTTAAAGGTTTTTCAAAGTAACTTTTTCAATAAGAAATTAAGTCAGAGAGTAGGAACAAAACTCCGACCTTCTCTGAAGTTTAGAAAAGAAGACCAGTTTTCAGAGTTTGGTTTCTCATGCTAATTATAGTAGAGCCACAGTTTAGGAGTCATCCCATTTTGGAGTCCCTTTCTCTGCCTTCATCCTACCTTTTTTTTTTTTTTTTTAGAACTTGGACTTCTATATTAGTAAGAGTTGTTCACCTAAGTGGAACAACAGCAAAGCGATGGGTAATTTCTCCATACACATTGGTAGCTACTTGTAAATCCACCTTATTAAAATGAGCCAAAGATGGCTGTGAGGTGAATTCTCAGTGTGCAACGGGAATGTTGGGTCCTCCCAGTCAAGTTATCTCTGGTGAACTACTCTGGGCTATATTCTGGCTGTAATTATCACACTTGCCTGGGGATGCATTGCTACTGTTTTCAAAGTCGATGGGTATCTTCCCACATTAGCTTAAAATGGCATACTCATTTAATTCAACACATATTTATTGAGCATCTACTATGTATCAGCCACTATGCTAAGCAATAGGAATATGATGACAAAGACAAAAGACATGGCTGCAGAGACAAAGCTTGACCATTTAGCTGGTAAGATACTGCTTTAAACTTGGAGTTCTCTGTTTCTTCTTGCCCAAGGCAAATTATCTTTTTCATCCTCAAGTGTCCCTAAGCACAATTATTCTCTTTGGAAGTCAAGGAGTTGGAGGCCACAGAGAAAAGGACTCTCCAGCCAAGCAGAAACCACCTAGCCCCCAAATTCCTGAATCTGGATGACTGAGGATTTATTTCTTTGGGTAATTCACCAAATATAGTATGGTCTTTCCTTACAGCTTCAGGAAGACAAAGCTACTGAAAGGCAGTGAAATGCACAGCCATGGAAAAGAGATGCCTACATACAGTAGAAGGTGGCTGGTCCCTCACAACAATATTCTCTCTGATATCAGAGCAAACCCTCAACATGCTGTTACCCACTTAAGAGCGCAAGGCCCCCTCCCTGCTTATCTCCCTGTTTTTCTTTCTTTCTTCTCTCCTATGGCAAAGGACAATTATCTATTTCAAGAGGTGTAATCTTTGATGGCCTACTGAGGATGACCCATAGGCCCACCCAAACAAAGATCTGCAGGAGACCCTCTCTGGACTCCTCAATATGGTGTTTAGAAAGCTTCCAGAGACTAGCCAAGTGGGAAGGCCCTGGGTGAGAGGAATCAGCTTTCCCTCACAGCCCTTCCCCAGAGGGAGCCAAGGGTTGCAGTGGATTTGGCTCCAGTCTTCATCCCTTTAACCTCTCCCTGCCCCCTTTTCAGAGGCCTCCATTATTACCCCTAAATGGAAGCCACAAACCACAAGCCCTTGCAAAGTCAATAAACATAATTTCCTTTTTTGATAAGACTGCCAGAATAAGGGAATGATTACATCTTACATTTACACATTTTGCAGTCTTTACATATATTATTTATTTTATTAATCTTCTACATATGGAAAATGTGAGGTACAGAGAAATAAATTGAGTTTTATACAAAATACAAGGGAGAAGGGTCGGTATAGCTATAGACTTGTATTTTAGAAAAGCACTTGACAAAATCCTTTATTGTAGCCTTGTTTGCTATGATAGAGAAATGTGGCCTGGGTAATATAATTGGTTTAATATTTCATTCATTCATTCATTCTTCCAAATAAATAGTCTTTCTGTTAAGCACATTCCATGTGCCAGGGACTGGGCTCTGTACTGGAAAAAACAAAGGTAGATAAGCCATTGTCCTCAGAGAGTTCATAGTTGAGTGAGGAAAGAGACATGTAAAAATACAATAGCAGTAAGGCAATAATATAATGTAGTTAGACACAAACTGCTATCGGAACATGAGAGGGCCCCAAAGGGCAGACTTCAATGACATCAGGCTGATGAGAGCCTTGCTAACATATTTTCATGTTTATGGAAAACATGACACTGGAAAGAATAAGAAATTTGAAATAGAATACAATCTATATACAAAAAATACCTTAATAGGAAAGAATAATTGACTATAACTGACACAAATCAATATATTGGTAAGTGTAAAGTTCTGCAATCAGATACCAAGTAATTGCACCAATGTATGATGAAACTGTCAGGATGGCAACATAGGTAGACTCAAAACCTATAGTTGGTTGCAAGCTCAATGAGTCTGGAGTATTAAAGTTCTTAGCTTGTGCTAATGGAAGTAGGGCATATAGTATGTGATGGTTAGGTTTATGCATCAACTTGGCCAAGTGATGGTGTCCAGGTATCTGGTCAAGCAAGCACTGTCCTAACCAATACTGCAAGGACATTTACGGCTGGTTAATAAACCAGAAGGCTGGTTTATTAAATCTTCAATCAATTGACTGCACATGTGACTGATTGCATCAATGAAGGGCATGTCTTCCACAATGAGAGAATTCAATCAGCTGGATTTAATCCAATCTGTTGAAGACTTTTAAGGAAGAGAGAGAGAGGACCTTCACTTCTTCAGCTAGCCATTGATGCACTTCCTGAGTTCATCAACCACCTTCATCAGAGTTGCTAGTTCGCTGTCTGCCCTACAGAATTTGGACTTCTGCACCCCACAGTTGCATGAGACACTTTTATAAAATCTTATTATTTTCAGATATCTCTTGTTGATTCTGATTCCCTAGAGAACCCTAACTAATGCACAGTATAAAGTTGATTTTTCTGCTCCACTGGGGTCAAAACATGTCTCTCTGTTCTGGTCTCTACACATTAAAAGAGTGATTGGCAATGGGAATGTATGTGCAAAGTGAAGCCACCAGAATGGTGTGAAGGACCCTAAACCAAATTACAGGAATGGCTGAGAGAACTCGGTTTGTCGGTAGAAACTAGAAGACCCAGGGAGGGCAGCATAGCTGTCCTCAAATACTTGAAGGACCCCCATGTAGAAAAGATGTTGAAGTTATTCTGTCAAAGGAGTACAGTAAAGCTTTATCAGCTTGTGATCCAGCGGTGACGGAATAAAACCATCTTCTATGATTGGACTGTCTTTTCCTGGTGGATTCTAAGCTCCATGAATACAAGAGCCAATTCTGTCTTGTTGACTTATTACTTCAGTGTCTTGCTCAATGAAGGCAGATGTAGGAATGAATAAATGAATTTCTATATGGCTCCAAAGACAGAACTGAGACTCAAGATCAAAAGTGTAGGGTTGTTTGACAAATGGAGCCAATTAATTTGGTTATTAATTAGGATCATTGATGCAAGTAAAGATACATGATTCAGATTTTTTAGTTCAACCATCGCTCGCCTATTTGGCAAAGAACTTTTACTATCCTTAAACTTTTTCTTCCAGAAGGGATGTTAAGAGGTAAATAGGCTTAATTCCCCTTGGGTGGCTTTCCAGTTCCATGAGAACTGGAGGACAAACCATTATGTAGATTCTTCTTGAGAATGGAAGGGACATAGAGAGGGATAGATCAGATCTTGTTTGGCGTTAGCTGCAGTTTAGACCTGTAAGTGGTGTGCCCAGGATTATCTGGTCATTTGGGGAAAAGGTTGTTTAGGTTTGGCTTTGCTCTTTTGCTAGTTGAGTGGGTTTCAAAAGTTTTTCAAAGGGAAGACTTGCATGGTATGTAAAAAAAAATAGCCATAAATCTTGATTGTGGAATGACTACGTAACTTCTGAGGAACTCTGGGGTTCTGAAGAGCTCAGTTTTAAAACCTATTTTACTCCAGATATAATGCTCACATGTCCTGACTAAACTGCAGTATGAAATCTGGTTTGGGTAGAATGGATTCCAGCCCTTATCAAACCCAAAACTATTTGGGTTTTTTTTTTACTCATCAGCTATACTTTTCTGCTTTCTTTCTACTGACCTGTATTTAAAGTTATAGCAAGTAGAATCTTCTTTAAACTGAGTATGTCACCGTTGGCCAGAAAATCTTGAAGGCTTGCTGGTACTCTGAAACCATGAAGACAGTGAGAAATGGTGAGAAATGTAACTCATGGGATGCTAAACCCGTGCCTTTAGAATGCCTGGCTTGCTTAATTTCTCCATCACACCAAGGTCAAGAAAGGTGCCAGGTATCAGTCTCTCCACTGCCTGTTCCTTAAAGCAGTAACGTTCTCTTTTTAAGGAGAATCTCAAAATACTTGTAGATTAACATTAAACTTGAGGGAGAGAAAAGAAAAACAATATTAGTCCCACTTTGCTAAAGAAGAAATATATTTTGTCCTCTCCTTCTCTCTTTCCCCCATGCACATACGTAGTTAAAACAATTGCTTAAATGCTGCATGTAACTATCTCAATGAGAAGACACACAAGTAATAAAAATAAAAGCTAATAGTTATTGGGTGTGCACTCTGTGTCAGGCATTGTGATAAGCACAAAACATCCACTGTCTAATTTAATCTTCACAGCAGTACTGTGAGGGAGGGGCTATTATGATCTTCATTTTATAGATGAGGAAACTCAGACACAAGAAATAAGATTATATAGGCATTATGTGGTAGACTCAGAATCTATAGTGTCTTCATTTTCAGGTGAAGATGGCTTCTTTCTAGTTCTTTTCTGGTTAATGAGGGTTGGAAACCAAAAAAGTGCAACTAGATTTTTATCCATCACCTTATTTTTTATAAACAAATAATATTGTTAACATGTATTTTTGCATAGCAGAGTTCATATTTTATTTCAATTGGTTTGTACATTTTCCTTGGTGCATTTCCTTGGTGATTCAGCTGCCTCAAGAAATCACCTTCACAATATTTAGTCCATGAAGTGTTGGGCATGATCAGAATTAACTGCATTTCAGATTACTTGAACTGCTTCCTTTGAAACTGGTTCTGTCTGGGCCATCACTATTGAGTTTGAAAGACTTTAAGACAGCCAACCTGCCCTATTCTTCCAAATCCTAAAAAGGTAACTTTGGCTTGCTAATAAAAAAATCATAGCAAAAATAGCTTGTATAGTGCTTATCTTATTCCAGACACTGTTTTAAGTACTTTATGTGTAACTTATTTCATCCTCACAAAACTCCTATGAAATAGATAATATTATTAGTCCCATTTTACAAGATGAGGAAATAGTCAAGAAAGGGCAAATAGCTTGTCCAAGTTCACACAGGAGATATATCAGCCCTTGGGCTTGATGGGATAGATCCAGTTGACTGTTGTAGTTTGAGAGAGTAAGTGATAAAATTTTTAGGAATTTGGTGAGCCTGTTGTTAAACTCAGCAACTAAAACTTAATTACATGAATTTACAATTTCCTTTAAACAAAGGTAATACAAACTCAAAATTGGTTCACTTCATAATTATTTTACTACATTTTACTATTGCCTGTGTCCTTGAGGCTACTTGCATCTCCTATGTGTATATGGTGGAAATACTATATAATAATGTATGTCAATAAAATCATGTGCTATGGCACATCTCTTTCCAACTCCATGTTCAGTGACATCATGTTGGTAGCTTTAATTGGCTTTGGTGGAGTATTCACACCACTGAAACTGGAAATTGCTACAAATCAGGGATTTATTTCCCCGGAAAGCTAGTTGTTAAACATTTACTAGCACTGCCTAAGCCTCTAGGCCCAACAATGTAAGCATGGAACCTAAGGAATTCAAGGAGAGATGAAGCGAAAAACTTTCACAAAAAAAACATATTGTTAAGAAATGTGGCTTCTGGAGACAGGCTGCTAGATTTGAATCATGGCTTGATCACATATAATTTATGCATAATTAGAATTATAAAAATTCTAATGATCAACTCAGCATTTCGAGACTACTCTCTGCTGGACATCAGGCAGGGAAAAAGTGAAACTCATGTAGTCTTAACTTTCACAATCCACAAGATAGAAAAGACTCTGGTAAAAATTAATTACATTATCTATTTTTTTCTAAAGCAGGTAGTTGCAAAAGCTTGACCAAATTTTACCTATTTTTGGAATATTTAATGACAAAAAAGTAAGTTTCCAAACTAGGGTTGTGAGTAACATACTTCTTTGGTAAGTACAATTAATTAAAGGGAAGGAAGAATCATCCAAAAGATGTAACTATCAGGTATACTCATTGATCTAATTCATATTTTCTTCTATATGCAGGGTGTTAAGAGGGCAACAAGATGAATTTGACAGATACCTGTCATCTAAGGGCTTACAACATAAAGAAGAAACAGCCATGCAAACAACAAATTATAAATTACACAATGAGGAATTCAGATTTTTAGAATAATAAAGAATAAAGTTATTATCCTGAAGAAAGTTAAGCAATATGCTAAGGGTTTATTTGAAAGGTATAGGAAGATATGACTAATTCTGACAGGCTACAATTGAAGTCCTCCACACATTACTCAAAGGATGCTATGTATTTAAGTATCTGTAGGTGAAGATAATTGTGGCAGAAGCACAGTCTTCTGGGGGTTCCTAAGTGCCTATTTTAAAGGATGGGTTTGTGTGGGGGGGGTGTTCTTGGGAATTTTATTCATTTTTGTTTTGTGTTGCCATTCTATCTGTAAGTGAGCATTAAATGTGTCATTGTAAATAGCTCTGGACTTGGGATTCAGGAGAGCTGGATTCTGCTCTGGTTTTTCTCACCAATTGCTTTGGGAAACGATTTGTCCTCTCTGGATCATCTCTAAAATTTGAAGCTTATAATAAATGGATATACAAGAGTCCTTCAAGCTCAATGCCTTGAGGTTATCTTGAGAGAAGGAGAGGAAATAACAAGGATTTGCACTGAGACACATTTTCATCTTGTGAAGTCCTAGGACTTGACCAACCATGTTGAGAGAAATGGAGATATTGGAGTTCGGGATTACTCTCCAGGCTATTGATGAACTGTTCCATCAAGTCTTTTCTGGATCTAGTTGCAACTGCATGACTGAAGATGCACCTAGATTGTGGTACAACAACTGATGCTATAAAAGAATCTCAGAATTGACTGCATTTCAGTTAGGTGTTAATTCTTTGGAACTGTACACTACATTTGCAGAGGAGGGCTATGGTGTAGGAGATCTCTAAACGTGAGTATTTGGAAAACCTGTCTATTATGTGCTTTTCTCTTACTATCACACTCTCTCATCTGGAAGACCTATTTTCACTTAGACCTTAAAATCATTTATTTTCACCCTCTGTACCTTTTCCAGCCTCTCAACCATCCAACATACATCTCCCAGGATTTATTATGTGTTGCTGCTTCCAGACATAAGACTTTGCTTATACAAATACCTAGAGAAGCAAACATAGTATGGATTACATGAAAGGCTATGGATTAATTTTGTGATTTTCTTCCCTGTCTTCTTCCACCAACCCATGTGGAAATATCATTGATTTCAAAGATATATAAATACACCTTTGTTCTTTGTGTCTTTGAGAATACCTGAGGAAGAGCTGTTTCAAAAAGGTGTACCTTTAATATCCCTGGTGTCTGGGGTGAAAGTGGTTAGGATCGAGTGTGGGGGCACATGTGCAGCTCACATTGTGAGGTGAGAGGGGCCTCTTGCTAAGTCTCACATGCCATCCAGATCTAGTGTTATTTTTTCTGACAGAGTAAGCCTTAAGGTTTCGATCAGCTATTTGTCAGCAATAGCGCATGAGATGTTAAAATCCATCTTAACTGGAGCGTGTTGTTATGATCCGACGAATGAACGTGCTATGTCTTGACCCTCAGATATTCATGCATCTCCAGGGGTGAGCTGAGAAATTAAAAACACAAGGTGTGCACATTAAGTCTGAGTCTACGGGATGATTTTGGTGAGACTCCCAGTTGTGTGACTTACTAGCCTTAATTAATAGGTTACTTACCTATACAACCCCAGTGTTTCCAAGATGCAGAGGAAAGAAAACTTCCATTCTGTTGGTCATGGGTTAGATGTTGAAGGAGTTCACAAGTAAGTTCTCATAGACAATTTCACAGCCTTTTATTATTACAAAAGAGTACATGTGGTAGCAAATTAGAAAATAAAGACAAAACATGCATTTAAAACATTAAACATTGTATGCCTACCAACCAGAGATCACCACAGTTAATTCTTAGTGTATATACCTCTAGATCTTTTTCTGTATGCATGTATTTGTCTATGTGTATTTGCTAAATGAGACCACACTGTATTTGCTATCTTTTAGCCAACAATCCTCATCTTCCCATGTCAGAAAGTTTTCAGTTTTCATTTCGTATAATAACTAGATCAATTTCAAACTTCCCAGTGACCACTGAATATCTTCTACAAGATCTAACCCAGGACTCCTCCAGTATTTGGTGCATTTCTTAAGTCTCAGTTTGAACCCAGCATAGTTAAGACACCAACTTATTGAAGAGGCTAGGGCATTTGTCCTGCAGACTGCCTCACTTTCTGGATGTGTTTGGCTGTTTCCTTACGGTGTGGTTTAGCCTGTTCCTTTATCCCTTATGTTTCCTGTAAATCAGAAGTCTGACTTTTGATTTAAAAGTTCACAGTGGGAGACAATAGGTTCCTGGAGATTATGCAAAGACCACAAAATAATGACTGCC
>PVKY010001087.1:0-35540 GCA_004027775.1 Bradypus variegatus | reverse complement strand
CCTATAGCAACCCATCCTTCGGGATCCACCTCCTCCTCACTGCCCATCTCATCCCAGTGTCCCCTCCTCTGCTCTCCAGTGCACTGACCCTCTGGGCCCACCCAGCTTGGACCCAGGGAACATGCACGCCACCCCACTGAACAACCCCACACCCTTCCCACGTCCCTCCATCAGAGCCCCTCACCCAGACAGCTCTTCAGAGAAGACCAAGTGCTCTTCCATGCACCATGGCATTTCATTCGTCCCACATCCACCGAGCTGACCGTGACGATAGTCATGGTGAGCATGCTTCCCATTTTCAGAAGAAGAAACTGGGGCTCCAAATGGTAGAGCTGGACCTGGAATCTAGATCTTCTACCATATCCTAAAAGTCCTCAACTCATGTGCTCCCAAAAGCACAGCCACAGGGTATTAAGACCCATTCCATTGCAAAGAGGGACGTGCCACCATCATACCCCACCAAAGGCCCAGCTCCACCTGGTATTAGCAAGGACAGCAGCAAAAGGAACTCTAACATACTACTGCTGGGTGCAAACTGGTACAACCACTCTGGAGAACTGTCTGGCAGAATCCAGTAAAGTTAAACATATGCATCTTTTCCAGTTTGCTAAAGCTGCTGGAATGCAAATATACCAGAAACAGATTGGCTTTTATAAAGGGGATTTATTAGTTCACAAGTTTACAGTCCTAAGGCCATAAAAGTGTCCAAACTAAGGCATCAACAAGAGAATACGTTCACTGAAGAAAGGCTGATGGCGTCTGGAACATCTTTGTCAGCTGGGAAGGCACGTGGCTGGCATCTGCTGGTCCTTTGCTCCCACGTTGTGTTGCTTTTAGCTTCTGATTCCAGTGGCTTTCTCTTTAAGCATCTGTGGGTTCTCACTTAGCTTTTCCAGGACAAACTTTGGGCTTCATCTCTCAGCATCTCCAAACATCTTTCTGTCTTAATCTCCAAGCGTCTGGGTCTGTGTTGGCTCTTAGCTCTCTTACGGACTCCAGTAAACTAATCAAGACCTACCCTGAATGGGCAGGGTCACATCTCCATGGAAATAATCTAATCAAAAGGTCCCACCCTCAATAAGTCTGCACCCACCAGAGTAGATTAAAAGAACATAGTCTTTCCTGGGGTACATAACAGTTTCAAACCGGCACTGCATCCTCTCCTACTCAGCAATTCCTCTCCTGAATATACACCCAACAGGTGTAAGTCTACCCAAAGACGTACAAAAATAGCAGCCCTATCTGTCACACCCCGAAATGTCCAGCAACAGCAGAATGGCGAACACACTGTGGCACGTGCACATAACAGGATATGCACAACAATGAAAAAGTACAAACCACTGTAACAAGCAACAGCACAGGCAGAACTCACAAACACTTTGTTGCTGAAGGAAGCCAGACCCAAAAGAGAACAAGCTGTGTGCTTCCATTTATATGATCTAGAATAGGCAAAAAACTCATCTAGGATGAGCGAACCAATCAGTGGCCAGAATGGTGACTGAGAAGGGGCTTGAGGAACTTTCCTTGGGCCTGAGAATGTTCCACATTGTGTTGTGAGGTGGGGTCATGGTTACAGGTGCATGCATGTATGTAAAAATGCACCAAGCTGTAGATTTAAGACTGGTGCACTTGACTGCATAAAAATTATACCTCATTAAGAAAGAAATGAGTAAAGGGCCCCAATTTGGAAAGCACAGGTTAGACCAAACCAAATATGTTTTTTGTTTGTTTTCGTTGTTTTTTTTTTTTTTACCGTGGGACTGCCCAGAGCCTTTAAAATACCTAAAAAGACTATGATCCTTGAATTATTTGACTGGAGCCCATACTCCTACCACCTTTCTCCTTCTCTCGCCTGGAACCAGTCCTGGAAGAGTTTCCCGCGCATGCTGCCGTGAGGATGACCATGAATGGCCTTATGACATCCATATGGGGGCTGGGGGGCGGGGCGGAGACTGGCACGTTTCCATGAAGGGCGATCACGTTTCCATGAAGGGTGCCAGGAGCCCACCCGGTGCACGTGACGCCACCCCTCCGGGCCCCGCCCCCTCACCTGTGAAATGGGGGACACGTATCATTGGGAGTCAGTGGGTGGCACATGGGAAGGGCAGCGGCGGCGCTCCTGGCTTTCCTCCCAGCTGCTTGAGAACCCCCAGCGCCCGCGATCCCGCACGGCTACACCAGGGGGCGCGCGCGGGCCAGGTAGGCCGCGGGCTCCGCCGGGGATGCTTTGCTAGGGGCGGCGGCGGCGGCGGGTGTCCTTGGCACCCGGCTGGGGGCTCACCGCGGCCGCGGTCCCGGGGTACCCACGGGGCCCTGGGAGACCCAGGCTGCGCTGATGAAACCGAATCTAGCCCTGCAGACTGCCGACCTTCTCCCACCCAGGAACCTACCTGCAAGAAAGAAGCCCCTTCCCCTCCTTAGGTGGAAAGAACTCTGGAGGGGTTGAGCCCACAGACCTGGATTCAATGCAGGCGTCGCTGTTTCCTCGCGGTGTGTCCTTAGGTCGGTCAACTCCCCTCTCCGAGTTTCGGCTTCTCTAAAATAGGCATCTTCCTGGACTGAGGGATCTAGTGAGGTCACTTAGGGAAGAAGTGCCAGCGTGGGAGGGGCCAGGAAATGGGGCTCAGCTAGTCTCATAAGGGAACCAGAGGGAGAATGAGCACCCATCTCTTGGGGTCTGTGAGCATTAAATGGGATAATGTCTGCATAGGGATTATAGCACAGTGCCTGCCACTTAGAAAACTCAGTTCAAGGTCACAGTAATAACAGCAAAGTCTTATAAAGCACCTACTAAGCATCAGGCAATGCTCGTTGTGCCTTCCCCGCCTCACGGCGTCTCTAACAGATGGGTTCTATAATTATCCCCATTTTACAGATGGGGACTCAAAGGGACAGAGATGTAAATAAACCCACTCAAGGTCATATGGCTGGGTAAGTAGCGGAATTGGGATTTAAACCCAGCCCATCTGGCTTAGGATATGTGCTCGTTTCCTCTTTTATGTATGCACATTATAGTTCAATTTTTAAAAAGTTTTTTTCTTTTTCAGTGGTCTTGCTCAGATGGTTTCAACAGCCTCCTCAAAGTCTCCCTGCCTCCAGCTCACAGAAGCCGTCTCCACAATGTCCACCAGAGGGCACTCCACACCGCGACTCTGAAGGTGTTAGTCCCAGGCTCCGCAGTGCTTTGGGTGGGGATCAAGCCTTGTGGGCTTTCCTGCCCTCATCCCTACCACTCCCCAGGGGCCCCCTTGCAGCTCCTGGGGGGCCCCATTCCTTCCCCCAGGCCTCTCTGTGAATGCACACACGCTGTTACCCACAACTGAGGCCCTTCCCCTTGGCAAATGCCTTCTTCCACCAAGTCCGGCTCTGACCCTGCTCCGGATTTCTCTCGATGTTAGGACATCTCCCTCTCCTGTGCTCCCCCCAGCAGCCTGCACTCTCCCCAAACCAGCTTCCTCACCGCGGCCACAAGGCCCAGCATGACCTGACCCCGGCCAGCTCTTTCCATTGCCAGTCCCGATGCCCTGCTTATTATAACAACAATAATGAACATTATTATGATTAAGCACACAGAGCCCCAGGACCTTTGCACGTGCTGGTCCTTCTGCCTGATGCTCTCCCTCTGATGCTTCTACATGGCCAGTTCCTCATTCTCTGTTCAAACAGGAAGGAGGAGCTAGAAATGAAAGATCGAATATGAAATACCAGAAATAAATCATCAGAGATTGTGCTTAAACACAAGTTGGGAATACGGGTTTCATGTTGCTCTTTATTTGCCAAACATGCGGACTCTTCTCCCCATAGTGTGCTGTTTGTCATTCCCACAGTCAATGCTGGACATATATTCATGTCATGTTGACTTGAACGTGTATCAGGGACACAGCTTAACTGAAAGGGACTAATTTGCTTCACACAGCGGGATATCCAGAGGTGAGCAGCTCTGAGACGCCCTCCCTGACCACCTAATGTGAAACAGCCCCAGTTGCTCTTGATCTCAACACCCAATTTTATATTCTTCACAGCCCTTGGCACCATCCGAAAGCCTCTTTTATTTGTTATTTATTTTTTGGTCTGTTTCCCCACACTAGAGTACGAGCTCCAGGAACCGTGTAGGTCTTGTTCTCTGCTGCACCTGAAGGGCCAGGAAGAGTCTGTGACACATAACAGGTGCTCAGTAGATACCTGTCGAATGAGTGAGTGAATAATGGAATGACTAGCACTTATCATCCTGGGTTATGTCATTAGTTGGTTACAGTCTGCGAGAATGTCAGCAATTTCAGGACAGAAATAGTTTTATATCCTGAAAACAAATAAATTGTTTGTTAAACAAATTACTTGTTAAATAAATTGTTTTTATATCCTGAGTGCTTTGCATGTACAAATACCTGGGAAGAGGATGGATGGATGGACGGATGGATGAACAAATTAGTTGAGTACTGGGTAGGTGAGCAGGTGGGTGGGTGAACGGATTGATCAGATAGAGGGATGGGCAGGTGGGTGGATGAGCAGAGAGAGAGACGGGTAAATGAATGACTATAAAATACCTCAATGGCTCTCAGGCACAACCTCCCATTTATATTTAAGACTTAGAAAACAAAAGCTTTGGGGTCTGGTTGGTTTAATCAGCTGAAATAAAAGTTGCTCAGTTCTTCTCTAGCCCTTTCAACCCAGCAATAAAAGACAAGAAGCAATTAACATCTGGAATTAGCGTGTGTCAGTGAATTCCTGGGCTTCCTGAGAGCCCAGGGCCCTGCCCAGATCTGGCCACTGACCCCCTCATTCACTCTCCTAAACCTGATGTGTCATCCTGACTCACCCGCGCAGAGAGGGTCCCCTGACCTTTGGGCCAGCTCCACCCTGTCTGTATCTTCTACCTCAGCCTTCCTCGCCTCTCTGAGCCCTGCTCCCAGCAAACTGGGAGCCTATAAGGGTGGGGCTTGTGTCTTCCATCCCTGTAGCCCAGTGCCCAGCAAGCATCTCGCTGCCCCAGCAGACAGCCTCTTGGCACCTTTTCTCCCTTGGCCCTTATCCTGGTTTGGAGGCCCAAAGCTTCCTTGTCAACAAGCAGACGAACCCCATTTTCTTTCACACTGTGTAATAAACACTGCTAGCCGAATGACCAATGGCCATTTTCAACTTGGCCAAGTTCCATGATGAAGGCTGGAAGGCTTGAACATTCACTTTCCCAGACTCCCTTGCAAGCTAGATGTGGCCACGCAAACCAGTTCTAGCCCACCATATAGGAACGCTGCTGGAGGGTGCTCCGGGGAAAGCTTTTGCTCTCGACTGAAAGGACAGACCTAGCTGACATGGTCCTTCTGCCTGGAATGGTGGCAGTCATATGGGGACCGTGAGGCACAACACCTGAGGGAAAACCCAAGAGGCTCTCAAAGAAGCTGAACCCAGCCAGCAGCTGCTCACCTCTGGATATCCCGCTGTGTGAAGCAAATGAGTCCCTTTCAGTTAAGCTGCGTCCCTGACACATGTTCAAGTCAACGTGACATGAATATATGTCCAGCACTGACTGTGGGAATGACAAACAGCACACTATGGGGAGAAGAGTCCGCATGTTTGGCAAATAAAAAGCAACATAAAACCCATATTCCCAACTTGCGTTTAACCACAATCTTGGATGACTTATTTCTAGCAATTCATATACAATCTTTCATTTCGTGTTCCACCTTCCTGTCTGAACACCCAATCAACCAGCTGAAATTTAAAGAGAATCTCTAACCAGGACCAAGGATGTGTCCCTTGGAGGGGCATCTCGCAAGGCCCCCCTCATCTCAAGTTGATCCCTGTTCTGGTTCGCCAAAGCTGCCGCTATGCAAAATCCAGAAATGGATCGGCTTTTTATAAAGGGGATTTATTGGGTTACAAATTGACAGTTCTGTGGCCATAAACATGTCCAAACCAAGGCATCAGCAATAGGATACCCTCAATGAAGAAAGGCCGATGGTGTCTGGAACACCTCTGTCAGCTGGGAAGGCACGTGGCTGGCGTCTGCTGGTCCTTTGCTCCTGGGTTCTGGTTTCAAAACGGCTTTCTCCAAAATGTCTCTGGGCTTCTGTCTCTCTTAGCTTCTCTCTCTCAGCTCCTGTGCATCCTTGCTTGTTCTCCCAGGTGTTTCTCTCTAAGAGTCTTAGCTTCTCAGGGGCAAACTCTGGGCTTCATCTCTTAGCTTAGCGTCTCCAAAAGTCTTTCTGTCTGCATCTCCAAGCCCCTGAACCCTCTTAACTACTCCAGTAAACTAATCAAGACCCACTTTGAATGGGTGGGGCCACACCTTCTTGGAAATAATCTAATCAAAGTTCTCACTCACAGTTGGGTGGGTCATATCTCCATGGAAACATCCTAATCAAAAGATCCCACCCACACAATGTCCATGATTAACTGTACAAATATTAGAAAACTCTTCCATGAACCAGAACAAATGTATGACAATACAACTAGAAGTTAATAATAGAGGTGCATATAGGGAAGAAATATATACTTATTGCAAACTATATACTACAGTTTGTAGTATTTCAACATTCTTTCATAAACAGTAACATATGTACTATACCAACACTATGAGTCAACAATTGAGGGGGGTTGGTTAGGGATATGGGAGGATTCGAGTTTCCTTTTCTTTATCTTTCTTTTTCTTTTTCTTTTTCCATCTTTCACTTTATTTCTTGTCTAGAGTAATGAAAAGGTTCTAAAAATTGAACAAAGATTAAGTGTGGTGATGGATGCACACCTGTATGAGGGTACCAGGGGCAACTGATTGTACACTTTGGATCTTTGGATAATTGTATGGCTTTTTATGGGGTACATAGCTTCAAACCAGCACAATGACATTCACAAGAAATACTATTTTTGTCATTAGAATTAAAATGCTTTCCCCTCCCATTTCCCACTCATCAGAATAAAGTCATCAGGTTCAAATGCTCTCAAACCTTAAAATGATTGCCCTTGCAGACCCTATGTACAAAGATGGTGGCCTGGCGACAACAGAGCTGCCACTACGCAAAAACAAGGACCACAGGCTCATTAGTAACAGATGGGGTAAATCTGAACTCAGCATTAAAACACACACTGGGGGTGTTCAGGAATGATTCATTAAACTTGAAAAGAAACTCCAGACCCATCACCTGGGTTCCTGAGTACATCTATTTTTATGGAACAGAGTTTCACACCTCAAAACCTTTGCCCAAGTTGTTCCCTCCATCCGGGATAAACCACTTCTCTGCAGACCGCACCTATCCAGCAAACACCTACTCATTCTTCAAGACTTAAAATGAGTCTTCCTTCCTCAGTGAGCCCTCCCCAAATGGAGACACGTACTCCTCACTCTGAGAACCTTTGAATCTTGAGCAGATTAAGTGAGGGAATGCATGTAAAGTATATGACGCAGGGCCTGGCACACAGCAAGTGCTCAATAAATGCTCTAGCTGTTAGAACCCAGTGCAAGTATTTATCTACCTCATTTATCTAGGTCTTATTTATACCTGCAGCCCTAATCTGACATACCATCTGGCACAGAGAAAGAACTCAATAAATATTTGTCAAAGGAAAGACTGAAACCCCCAAACACTTCACCCCAGCCAAACTGGTCCATTCACTGTTCCCCCAAAAGTTGCCCCTTGCATTACACCCCCTCCACACCTCTGCATATGCTGTTCCACCTTTCCCAATGCCCTTCCTGTCCTCTTCCTTTGGCCCAACAAGACCCTCCCAGGCCATCTTCAGGCCCTCCCTGGGAGTAAGAGAATCTCCAGGGCCCACTCGGTGAGTGCTTGGCACACAGTAGGCCCACAGAGGAATGAACTCATGACAAAATGAACCGACACATGCCAACCAGCGGGCTTGCAGATTTATGGGAAAATTCCAGAGGTTATCAGAGGACTGCCACTTGCCCCACTGCAGGGACTTTCCACAGCTGGGGACACCTGATGATCATGGGAGGGGCCCCGGGCTGAAATGTGACCCAAGATCACAGTCCATGTCTGAGTCACTGTGCTTTACGATCCCCACGTGAGTGCAGACCAAAGCCCCACTTTATGGGGAAGAGAGGGTGTGTCCACCCACAGACAAGGGGAGGCCTGACACAGGGCTCAGACTTCCACGTGAGGGCAGACCAAAGCCCCGCTTTATGGGGAAGAGAGGGTGTGTCCACCCACAGACAAGGGGAGGCCTGACACAGGGCTCGGACTTGCCACGGGGCTCCAGGGTCCCCAAGTGTACCCCAGAAAGGAATAAGGAGGAGAAGCACAGCAAGCCTTGGCCAGGGCATCCGGGAGGCCGAGTTCCAGTCTCAGCTCTGCCTCCAGCTGCCGCAGGGACTTAGATAGGACACTGCCTCGCTGGGCCTCCATGTCCTCAACTGCAGAACAAGGCAGTGGGGGGCTTTCCTGCCCCATCAGTAGCTCTTTAAGAGAACTCAGGTCCCCAGAAGAACTGAAGGCAGGGACTCGGACAGACATTAGTACACCAACGTTCATCACAACGTTATTCTCAACAGCCAAAAGGTGGAAGCAACCCAAGTGTGCGTCGACAGATGAATGGAAAAACAAAATGTGGTCTACCCATTCAGTGGACTATTTCTCAGATGTAAAAAGAAGTGAAGTGTTGTACATGCTACCAAAACATAGATAGACCCTGGAGATATCATGTTGAGTGAAATAAGCCAGACACGAAAGACAAATATTGTATGATAATTCTCACATATGAAATACTTAGTATAAGCAAATTCACAGAGACAGAAAACAGAATAGTGGTTACCAGGGGTTGGGCAAGAGGGGAATGGGGAGTTCTTGGTAAATGAGTATGAGTTTGGGTTTGGGATGATAGAAATAGATAGTGGTGAAACATACACAGTATTGTCAACGTTCTTAATGTCAAAGAATTGTCCACTTAAGATGAGTAAAATGATTTTGATGCTATGTATATTTTACTGCAATTAAAAAAAATAAATTATTGCTTTTAAAAAAGAGAACTCAGAAAAAAGAAACTGAACGGAAATAATAACCAATACAACGGTAACAGTGGTAATATTTATCGAGGAGTTTCTCTGCGACGTGCTGTGCTGGATGCTTTAATGAGCGTATCGTCTTGTTTCAGCTCCATCCTTCTGCCACACCACCAGTCGGGGGAGTGTTAAATTCAGCAAATGCTTAAGAGTGTGGGCTCCAGATTCTGACCTTGGGAGAGGTACTCAACAGCTCTGCATCTCAGTTTCCTCATCTGTAAGATGGGGATAATTATAGTACCTTCTTGTGGATCAAATCATGCCCCCCACAAAAGGCATGCTCAGGTCCCAGCCTTGTGTCCTGCGGGCGCGAGCCCATTTCAAACAGGACCTTTGGGATGTCATCAGTAAAGTGTGCTCAAGCTGATGACCATGAGCTTTAATCCAACACAACCAAAGTCCTCACAAGCAAAGGACGTTGGACAGAAAGAAGCCACAGGGAAGAGCCAGAAGCTGGAAGTCAGTGGAACCCAGCGTGGGAGAAGAAGACGCCTCCACGTGCATTGCCACGTGACAGAAAAGCCAAGGAAACCCCAAAGACTGCAGAACGGGCAAAAGATACTGACCCTGGGAGGAAGACAGGCTTCAAGCCTCTGAAGCCATGAGCCGGCACACTCCTGCCGTTAAGCCACTGGAATACCTGTGTGGTACTTGTTTTAGCAGACAGGAAACTGAAACTGTACCTGAGTCACACAGAAAGCACCGTGAGCTGTAGGTAGCTCAGGCCCCGTTTACCAAGGACGGAGGACCCCTGAGTGATAAACTCACTCGCCCAGGGCTTGTCGTCAGTGGCAGGGCCAGGCGGGACTGAACTCCTGTGGGGCCCTGACCCGCGGGGGGTCAGCGGGTGTGCGGAGTCCACCCTTGGGAGGGCGGCTGCAGCCAAACAACTGGTAACGAAGCCTGGCTGAACCAATATCACATTCTCGGCCCCAGCAGGCAGCCCTGGAGTTCCCAGGGTGTCTGGTTTCCTCGTGCAGCCAACACACCCCACCCAGTGCTGCAGGCCCGAGGGGAAAGGGGGCTGGCGAGGAAGGGCCCCTGCCAAGCCTGGAAGGGAGACAGGCCCAGGTTCCATTCCAGCTCCCTGACTGGCTAACCGTGAGGCTTTGGGCAAACTGAGCCTCAGTTTCCTCCTCTGCAAAATGGGATTCAACTCTCCAATGTGGCGGGGCAGGGGTTGACAAGGCCTGAGACACAGGCTCAAAGAATGGAGCTGGGCCTAAACTGGAAACCAACAGCACAAAGTCGTTAATAAAAACTACGGCAGGAATAACAGCTGACAACTTTTACCAGGAGCTGGCGTGTCCGTGAGTCCCCTCAGTCACCTCAGAAGATACAAAATGCAAATCTGACCACCTCATGGACGCACAGGGCATCATCTGGTCTAACTCACGCCCTCTTCCCGGGCCTCTTCCCACTTATAAAAACAGAGAGACAGACTAGGTGGGGAAAAAAGGGAAGCAAAGAGGAAGAGGGGAGGAGGAGGAGGAGGAAGGGAAGGGAAAGCAGAAGAGGAGTAAAAGTTGAAGAAAGTCAGGGGCAGCGGGGAGAGCAGGAAAGAAAAACTATCCCTGCAGCCGAATTAATCGAGAATTTACTATGTGCTGAGTGATCTCATTGACTACTCACAAAAACACTCTGGAGGACAGATGGGGCTCTCCACATCTTACAGAAGAAAAAACTGCCGTTCAGTGAGATCCACCGAGTTGCCTGCCCAAGGTCACACAGTGGCAAAGCTGGGACTTGAACCCACTTCGTTCAGCCTCCAGAGCTCAATGCCATGGTCTCTCCCAGTCGGGTTGTTGGAGCCACTGGGAAGGAACTCTTGGTGGCTGCTCCCCAGAATCGCAGGCGTGAGTCCCGAAAGCAGGGAAGCGAGGTCCGAGGCCCTAGCCCTCTCAGTCCCCCACCCAGCCACCTCCGGAGGAGAGGAAATCAAGCAGGCAGCAGTGGGCAGGGGCCTCGGAGACCAGAGCTACCCGAGGACTCCAAGGACAGAGGCTCCTCAATACCAAGAGTGACAGGGAGGAGCCGGGCAACCAGGGAGGAAGCCAGCAAGCGGGGACCATAAAAACACAGGTTTGAGATGCTTGTCTCCCCGTAACCCTTGTCTTCACAGACACACAGACAGAGCTCAAGTACAATCAGATAAGCTGAGTTGGTGCCACCTGAGAGGGAACGGAGACAAGGGTAAGAAGGAAGCTAGTGGAACAGAATGATTAACAAAAAAACACGACAGGTTTCTAATGTGTGTAAGTCTGTGACTGGGATCCGGGCACTTAAAGAACCTTCTAGGGGCTGCTCAGCAGACGTCCCGCTGAGGTCCTGTTCTTCCCCTGGCCTTGTTGTCCCCCCCACCACGCTCTCATCACATCCAGGTAAGAACCCTGCTTGGGGGGGGGTCTTCTTCAGACCCATTTTACAGAGGAGGAAACTGAGGTTCAGGGAAGTGCAATTTCTTACCCATGGCCATAATGCTAGAAGGGATGGACCCAGGATTTGAAAGCAGTCTCCTTCCTATGTCTCCAAGACATGAGACGAGGCACAAATCTCACTGGACTGCACAGAATTATGCAATCAAAAAGGACCTCAAATGTTCTAAAATTGACCATGGGATGTACGCACAACTATGGGATGATACAGTGAACCAGCAATTGTATACTTTGGACGCTTTGTGTGGTGTGTGAATATAGCTCAATAAAATCATGTATTTTTTTAAGGACCTTGTGAGCAGCTCTAGCATTGCCTCATTAAAGAAACCTCTTGCCTTAGACATCCTCCCATTGGACCCAGGACCCAGAGGGAACTTCATGGGCAAACTTAGAACTCAGCAGATCTTCAAGTATCATAGGAAAAAATAATCACAGATAATCCAAAGTGGTGAGTCCCTGGAACTCACCTGGGTAAACCAAGGCTCACAAAGGGGGCAGCTTCCCCAGGGTCCTGCTACAACATCTACCTACCTCCTTTCACAAATGAGGACACAGGCCATGAGTTGCGAAGTGCTGGACCAAGCAGATGTGGCCAAGTATAGCAACAAAAACTCAAAACCAAGTATAGTAATACTACTAATAATAATTGTAAGAATAACATTCATTAAGTGAAGGCTTGCTGTGTGCTCGAGACTATGCTAAGCACTTTACTCATTACTGCACCCCAGCACCACATCAGCCCTGGGAAGTAGATATGATTATTGTACCCATTTTACAGATGGAGAAACTGAGGCCAGAGGTCTCTCCAACGTTACTCTCGAACACATGCAGAGCTAGGATTTGGATCTACATGGTCTGGCTCCAGGACCAAGCTTTCCCCTGCCTCCCATCATTACCACAACTATTACTTAATGAACACATTCCCAGGCACTGGGTCTCACAAACAATCTCATCCTTGCAACAACGCTAAAGAAGCAGGAATCACCATCTCGTTTTCCAGATGAAGAAACTAAAGCAGAGCAAAATGAAATAAATTGCTCAGAGCTGCTGAGAGGAGGCAGTGTTGGCATTCGAACCCAGTACTGTCAGGCACCAGTGGCTGTTCTTTAACTGCTCCATGCTGGGCAGCTGGGGTTACCTCCCAGCATTGGGCTGGAACCCCGAGAGGAAGGAAGGATTCCCCGGCAGAGCCACCAAACACCCTCCACGTTGGGAACCACCACGGAGCTTGTCAGGCAACACTGAATTCTGCTGGTCACCGTCCCGGGTCGGCCACCCCGATTCTGCACACGGCCACATCGCCAACAACCAAGTGGTGCCCAAGGACCAGCACCCCCCGAGGGTCCACTCCAGCCACGCCGTGTCACTCACCACAAAGAGTCCACTCCTCTTGTCCTTGCAGAAGCTGTGGCTCCTACGGGGGCCCAGGGGCAGCTGCTCACTGCCCTGGAGGACACCCTCCTGCCCCAGGTCCCGTGACAGCACCTGAGGGTCGGACACAAGGAAAGGGCTTTACTGCGGCTTTTCCCAGTTGCAGGGAGAGTATGTCACAGCATGAGAGTCTGTTTTGTACCAAAAGGGGCAAGGAAGGAAATTAAACCATCAGAAATTCCCCCCACCCAGCGGCAATCCATCTTAACGATATGATGTAGGGTTGGGGGCAGGAAGTCTGAGTGCAGCCACTTAATAGCTGTGTGACCTCAGAGGGGTGCCCTAACCGCTCTGAGCCTTGGTCATTTGGAGAGGAACAATAAGAATGGTATCCTGCGTCTAGGATTGATGGAAGAACGGAATGCGGAATGCACATGGAAAGTGCATGCCACAGTGCTACCACCAGGGGGCGATATGCGCAAGCCCCGGGTGCCGCGCACCCGGATCCCTCCACAAATGTCAGCCAGCCGCACCGCTACCGCTGGTTGCAGGTGGTGACTTCACTATAGACATCTCTGCATGCATCCAAATAAATGCTTGCATGCACCTGCATTTGCACAAACACACAGATACACAGGGAAAATAGTTTACGAACACTCATAAACAGTACTCAGTCACAGAGGATACATTCACAGGTCCACAAATACTCCAGAATTTGGATTTTAACCATGTCACACTCTTCCCACACAAACAAGAAAAGGAAGGCTCAGAGAGGGAAGGGAACTGCTTAAGAACACACAGCATCAATGAAGAGTTAAGGCTGGATCCCTGACCCCTTGCCTTGTGGCCTCTATTTTTTAATTAATTAAATAATTTTTTCTTTGATGCCTCATGAGAACCTCTGGTTTTCCTCCTATATCCTAGGCTGCTCCTTCTCAGCTTCAGGGTTGTCCTCTGTTCTCTTCCCTCTTTCCACCCCATCAGCAAAGCTGGGGCCGAACCTTCCAAAATGCCACAGACTTCACCCCATATACCAAATCAACTCAAAATGGATCAAAGACCTAACGTAGAAGCTAAAACTACAAAATTCTTAGAAGAAAATATAGGGGTAAATCTTCATGAGTTTGGACTAGGCGATGGTTTCTTAGATATGATACCAAAAGCACAAGCAACAAAAAGAAAAATAAATTGGCCATCATCAAACTTAAAAACTTTTGTGCTTCGAAGGACATTCTCAAGAAAGTAAGAAGATGACCCACAAAATCGGAGAAAATTTCTGCAAATAATTTATCTGGTAAGGGACTTGTATCTAGAATACATAAAGAACAATCATAGCTCAATAATAAAAAGCCTACCGAAAATGGGTAAAGGATTTGAATACACATTTCTGCAAATAAAATATACAAATGGCCAATAAGCACATGAAAAGTCAGCCATTAAGGAAATGCAAATCAAATGCAAATCAAAACCACTTCACACCCACTAGGATGGCTGTAATCAAATAAACAGATAAGTGTCCCTGAGTGTGTGGAGAAACTGAAACCCTCATACATTGCTGGCAGGAATGGAAAATGCTACAGCCCTTTGGAAGACCATCTGGGGGCTCCTCAAAAGGTGAAACCCAGAGTTACCATGGGACCAAGACAATTGAAAATACATGTGCACTCAAAAATTTGTACTCAAATGTTCATAGCAGCATTATTCACAAGGGCTAAAAAGTAGCAACAACCCAAAGGTACATGAAAGCACAAATAAAATGTGATATATTCATATAATAAAATATTATTCAACAACAAAAAGAATAAAGTTCTGATTCATGCTACAACACGGATGAACCTAGTGAAAGAAGCCAGACACAAAACGGTTACATATTGTGTGGCTGCATTTATATGAAGAATCCTGAATAAGCAAATTCCTAAAGACAGAAGGGAGATTAGTGTTGCCCAAGATTTGGAAGGGATGCAGGTAATTGGGAGGTAACAGCTAAGGGGCATAGGGTTTCTTTTTGGGGTAATGAAGAGGTTCTAAAATTGATTTGGGTGGTTGTTGCACAACTCTCTGAATATACCAAAAACCAATGAATTGTATACTTTAAATGGGTGAATTGTATGGTATGTGAATTATATCTCAACAAACCTGTTACAAAAAAAAAAAAGCCAGTGCCTTGAACCCCCCCACTTCTGTCCACTTCCATGGACAGCACCCTGGTACAAGCCCCACTGCCTCCCCTCTCCCCCCTCAGTCCACACTCAAAGAGAGTGGAATTGAGTCTCCTAAGACACTGTTCATGGCAGCCGTGCTCAGAACTCCTCGGGGGCTCCCCAGTGCCCTCTGCCGGGTTTTAGGCTCTGGCTCGCACCCACCTTTCCATCTTAGCTCCAGCCCACAGCCCCCTTGCTCACCCCTCTACCACCACTCCAGCCGTCTTGCTCGTCCCTTGGGCGCCTTCATCTCCTGCTCCTGCTTCTCTCCCCAGATCTTGGCCTGGGTGGCTCCTTTCCATCCCCAGGTGGCACCTGAGGAGCCTTCCCTGAGCACCTCTCAAAGTAACCTCCTGTCACCCCCTTTTCACTCTTCCACTTCGTTGAGGTCTGTTTAACCCTCTGGAACAGTGCTGTTTACTAGAACTTTCCGTGATGATGAAAATGTTCTAAATCACCTGTGCTGTGTCCAATGGAGTAGGCACTAAACACATGTGGCAGCTGAGCACTTGAATGTGGCAACTACAGATGAGGAAGTGGATTTTTAATCTTATTTAATTCTAATTAATTTAAATTTAAGTAGCCCCATGTAGCTAGTGACAACTGCACTGGAGAGCATGGCTTGTCGGGGTCCCCGCGGCAGCCCTGGCACCTAACACAGGACTGGGACAGGTTTAATGCATTTATTTAATTTATTAAGTGAATGGAAGGCTGAAGGTTAACTCTGAAGTGCTTTCCTCGGATTCCCTCAGACCTCCCTCACCGCAGGTCCTGTGACAGGGGCTTGACTGTACATTATGACGTTGATAACTCCCAGTCAAGTCCACGGTCAAGTTCATGGGGGAGGCAGGATCTCCTTTCCATAGATAAGGAAACTGAGGCTCCACGAGGTTCAGCCCGGTGCCCGAGTCACACAACTAATAAGTCTCAAGACAAGGGGCTGTTTCCAATGAGAAATAAAAATCATAAAAGTGCAAAAGATCCATCTCCAAGAACTCCAAGCAATCAATGGACCAACATCCCCAAAGAAAAGTGGGTGAAATACTAGCACAGCTTATAGGAAGGAAATGCAAATGGCTTCACATCCATAATAAGATGCCCACCCTCACTCGGAACAGGGGACTACAAACTAAACCATGCCGCGGGACGAGGGGCACTCATCAGGGACCCCAAAATCCAGAAGGCGGCGATCACACACTCAACCTGGTAAGGCTGAGGACAAGGGGGCTCGCAATTGCTGGCGAGCTTGTAAACTGGTTCCACAACAGGGCAAGCTGACGAGATCCTCTGAGGTTACCACTGCACTCGCCCTTACGCAGGGGGTCTCCATCCTGAACCCCAGCTGTCCCCGCAGGTGCACAGAATGACCTGTGTATATGGTGTGAAATGGCAAAAGATTGGAAATATCCATCCACAAGAGAAGATTAAATAAATGGTGACACATCCACGGACGACGATGCAGCCTCAAAAAGAATGAGGATACTGTCCTTAGAATAACAATGTCATATGAAAAAAAAAAGAAAGCACGTGGTAAAACTGTGGGTATGGCAGAGACGTTCAGCCCAAGAAACCCCTGGCAGTTTTTAACCAAACAAAACCTGGGGCCCATCCCCCGGAATTCCGATCTGACTGACTGGATTCCAATCATTTAGGATTCCTAAACGATCAGAATCCTAAACTGATTCCAATCATTTAGGATTCCCCATGAGACTCCCAAATGCAATCAAAGGTGCAACCACTTGTACAGAAAATCCTCTCTTTTCTGGAAGGGAGGCAAAATGTAACAGTATGTATTTATATTTGCTTGTTTTCTCAGAAAGAAGTCCTAAAGGAATCTGGACAGAAAAGGACAGAAGTGATTTTTGGATGAGGAGGTTTGTGAGGTCGACAGATCGAGGGGTCTGGGGGAGTTTTCACTCTATGCCTTTAAGTATGTTTTGAGCCTTGTGAAACTTCTATCTCTTTAAAGACTAAAATAAATGATTAAATTAAATTAAATCCTGTAATTGGTCTGGCACTACAGAGTCTCAATAAATGTGAGAGGAGGAAATAACTTAATGAGCGAATGAATGGATGGCTGAATAGATGAATGAAGTCACTCTAATTATTATCAAACCCAATGTGGGGTGCCATGAGCAAACAGACTGAATCACGAGACCCTCATTCAACAGAGCAAATATGTACAAGATCTGCCTTCACTATATTCCTGCTTCTAACACAAAAAATCATACTGACCTAATGTCCTTCAGTAAAGGTCTGGGTAAGTAAGTTGGGGCTCAGCTATATAATAAAATAGTCTCCAGTCATTAAAAGTAATGGGGTAGGCATCGTGGGATTCAGAACATCTTCTTGACCAAAAGGGGGAAGCAAAACGAAATAAAGTTTCAGCGGCTGAGAGATTTCAAATGGAGTAGAGAAGTCACTCTGGTGGACATTCTTATGCACTATATAGGTAACACTTTTTAGGTTTTAATGTACTGGAATAGCTAGAAGCAAAACCTGAAACTATCAAACTCCAACCCAGTAGCCTTGACTCTTGAAGATGATTGTACAACAATGTAGCTTACAAGGGGTGACAGTGTGATTGTGAAAACCTTGTGGATCACACTCCCTTTATCCAGTGTATGGATGGATGAGTAGAAAAATGGGGACAAAAACTAAATGCAAAATAAGGTGGGATGGGGGGGAGACTTGGGTGTTCTTTATTACTTTTATTTTTTATTCCTATTTTTATGCTTTCTGGTGTAAGGAAAATGTTCAAAAATAGATTGGGGTGATGGATGCACAACTATATTATGGTACTTGGAACAGTTAATTGTACACCATGGATGATTGTGTGATATGTGAATATAGCTCAATAAAACTGAATTAAAAAAAAAAAGTAATGGGGTAATTATGTATGTACCAACACTGTTAAAAAAGGCCAGATTTTATGTGCAATGTTGCCATGTATCTACAACTATATATCTCGTCACCTGCACCCATATGTGTGTTCAGGGCAGGAATTGTCAACTTCAGCACTAGGGACATTTGGGGACAAATAATTCTTTGTTCTTTTCTTGTGTGGGGCTGTCTCCTGTGCATTGCAGGACATTGGGCAGCGTCTTGGCTCCTGCCCACTAGATGCCAGGAACAACCTGTCCCCTACTTGTGGACAGCAAACAAATGTGTCTAGACACTGCCACTGTGTTCTGGGGTGCAACTCCCCAGGGGTTGAGAACCCCTGGTCCACGGACAGAGAGAAAGAAAAACCTACCTGTAAGGGGGTGCACTGGTTTATGCACCAGGCCCATTGCTGTGGAGAGAGCCTTTGGGGAAATTCTCTTTCTAAACCATATATCTCTATATTTTAGATTTTGACACAAGCATTCACTACTTCTGCAATGAGGAAAATGTGAAGTCGATAAATATTGACCGATAAGTGCCTGCTGCCGTGTAGGGAAGTCCCAAAGGACATCAACACCGTAACAGCAGCTGCGTCTCTGGGAGAGGGGACAGGCAAGGATGCCCACCTTTTATTTTATACCCCCCTTGTAAGATTTGAATGTTTAGCAACCAACAATTAGTACTTCTGTAATACTTTTTTTGCTCATTTGTTTGTTTTTAAGACCAAGACATTTTTTTTAAGACCAAGAACAGAGGATCATTGGGCAAGAGGGAAGGGAGAGAAATAGAAGTTGGTCCAAGGCTTCCGGATCTTTCGGTGAGAAAGCGGATCCCCTGACAACGAGGGCTCCCGGGGCCTGAGCACCCGGGCTGGCGTCCAAGGCTGGGTGGGGGCTGGAGCTGAGCCCAAGCAACCCTCCTGCAACTGCCCCCGCCAGGCGGGCACCTGAGCGAGCTGCCGGCGAGCAGGTCTAGCGTTGCACTTCCACAGCCTCCTCCCTTGCCCACCCTCCTTCTCCCCCAGCTGCCACCACGGCAGCCCTGCAGGCAGGGACGGACGAAGGGCCAGTGCTGGCCAGGAGCCACCGGGGGTGGCCCTGGCTAGGGGCTTTGTCTCAGCTCAGGCTAATAACAGTGCTTGGAGGCCTGGATTCCTGCGAACCCCAGGGAGGAAACTGAGGCTCAGAGAGGTGAGCTGCTCTGCCTTACTCAGCTGGAAGGTGGTAGAGCCAGAGTTACCAGTGGGCCTGCATATCTGCACCATCCTGACAAGGAGAATTTGGCCCCCTGGGGAAGTCTCATGGGTTCAAAGCCCAGCTCCACCACTTCCCCACTCAAAGACCCTGGGCAAACTCTCATTTCGTGGTCGCTATTGCCGTTACCCTGTTGATTAATTTCCACCCAAGCAGGGTGGAATCCTCTCCTACATACGGTCAAGGACGCTCACTGATGCTCAGCGAGGAGAAAGGACTCTCCGTCAGCAGGCGGCAGAGGTGGGATCCGAGCCCTTGCTTGCTGATGCCACGGGTACGCTCTTACAACCACATCACACATGGGGCGCGAGGTCAGCTTCCACACTGCCCCCCGGGGCATGCCATGCTTTTCCCCACCTCCAAATCTTTGCACTTGCTGTGCCCCAGCCAAGGGTGCCCTCACCACCCCCAGTCAGGCAGTCCAAATCCAGGACCATTCCTCAAGGTTGGGCTCAAGTTCAGCGGCTCCTTTAGGACACCTTCCCGCCCTTTTCTCCAGTCCCTCACTCTGCACTCTATCTAGCCTTGGATCACCATGTTCCGTCTCCCCATAGAGATCAAAGTCTTCCTAAGGGTGGGCCCCATACTTTGGATTTCTTCTCCACCTTCCACAGTTCCTCATTCACCTGTCTAGAAAGCTTGGGCATTGGGCCAGACCTGAGTTCAAACACTGGACTGGGCTCTGCCACTTGCTGCTGTGTGGCCTGGGACAAGTTACTTACCCTCTCTGAGCCTCAGTTGTTTTTTGTTTTTTTTTTTTTTTCCCATCAGTATTACACAGCAAACATTCTCAGCACTTTGCCCAATACTCAAATACATACCAATGGCAATGGTGTCCCACTGCGTGAGGGTTTTCTCTCCACTACTGAGCATGAGGCCAGACAGGATGGGAGACTCTGAGAGTTCATAACTGCAGGGACAGCCTCAGCCAAGGACAGATGGGAATTACAAAGTAAATACCCAAGTCCCTTGCCCCTTGGGTAGTACCACTCAGAAGGGTGTTCTACTCTTCTCCCAGAGGCAGCCAGTGGGATTGTACTACAGCTACCCTCAGTGACAGTCTGCTTGAAGATGATCTTTTTCGGGTGCCTTTCCTGTCCTGTCTCACTTCTCTACTCTCCTGCAAGTTCTTCCTGGGGCCACTGTCCTAAATAAACTACTTGCATCCAAAGCCTTATCTTGGGGCTTGGTTCCAGGAGAGCCCAAACTATGACAATCCATCTTTGCCTGATTGTGCTGCAGCTCAAGAACAACCACTCATTCGTTCAGCCAACAAATAGTTCCTGAATGTTCACAAAAGGTCAAACGTGATGCTGGTCACTGGGGATGCACTAATGAACATGACAAGCATACTGGTGTACAGCAGGTGCTCAATAAATGGTACCTATAATATCGTCATTCTAGGCCAGAGGTTGCAAAATAGAAGCCTACAGGCTGTATGATGCCAGAAGACAAGTTTTGTTTGGACAGAACAGCATTTTTAAAATTAGTTGCCCTCGTTTTACAATTGGGGGTGGCGGTTACACATAAAAATCTGGATTTTCAGATGCTTGATAAATCAGATCTGCTTTCAGGGGAAAGAATTCTCATGTGTCAAGAATCAGCCGGAACCAATTGAGCAGCAGTTTCCCGTTTCGGATAGGGAATGTGCTCGCGTTTTGCCGCAATCTCCACCTCTCCGTAGAGTCTTACACCCAAACCCGCTCCACTCATTTATGTACCCACCTGGCCCACATACAATCTGAGGTTTGAGGTCTCAAACCGGCTGGGATGTTTAATCAAAGTTCAGTCTAACTGAAACAGCCTTTGTACTCACCTTGTGGCTGCCTCGAGTCCCCACATCCTGCTGACAGGACCCCTTCTTGGTCTCCAGATTCTCCCGAGGGAGGCTGGGCCCCCCATTGGGCTGTTCTCGCCTCCTCTGTCTGGCCTTCTGCATGATGCACAGGCCCTCTCGGATTTTGGCAGGGGGTCCCTTCTCAGAATAGGCCCTCTTGACATCCTGCATCGACCTTCCAGGGTTGCGGGCATAATCCCCCCACGGGGCCACACTGTCCTCGTCTCCCCTCCCAGAGGCTTTCCTTGGGGTCCCTTTCTTCCACTCAGCGGGGGGTGATCTGGGTGACACACGGGCCCCACTGTCTGGAGCTTCCTGACTCAGGGGCTTCAACTCGGCAGGGCGATTCTGACATTTTGAGGCGTGATGTTTACTGACAAAGGTCCTCTTTCCATCCTCGATGATTCCCGAGAAGCTTTTCCTGGAACCCACGGGGCCAGGAGAGGCCCCTGGATATTTTTCAGGAGCTGAGTGTGGCTCATCCCGCAGAGGTGGGTTAAATTTGGGGTCCATGATTGGTCCCGGGGACTCTGCCAGAGGCTGGCTTGAGCTGGGGAGGGAACTGTGGTTCGTGTCCACAAAACCAGCTTGTTTCTGAAGACCCTCTGCTTGGGGTGCCTCTTTCAGGCTCCTTGTACCCCGTTCCACCCCGCCTGGCTGGCCTGACCTCTCGGGAGGCGAGCTGCTGTGCCCTGTCTCCACCCCAGGCCCTTTCACCGACTGCTCGCTGTACTCCACCATCAGTGCGTCGATATCCAGAACGCTGGATCTGTAGCCACCTTTGATTTTAAACGTCTCACTGACCACATCGGCCTTCCTGCTGATGGGGAGATCACTGGCTTTCGGGTGACTTTTGAAAGCCGGGGTAGTTTGAGGAGTGTTGCTGGGGGACAGCTTGATCCCACTGTCCTTCCGTCCGTTCTGAAAACCAGCGACGTCTTCTGATCCCCGATGGATCCACAGAGCGTCGACATCGATGATTCTTTCTCTAGAAGGGTCCAGAATCCCAACCCCAAGAGAGAACGGACGGTTGGTTGGCTTCAGGTTTTTTGAAATGCTTACGTTTTCACGCTCTCTGCCCTTAGCCCAGTTTTTACTGCCCACCGTCTCCAGTGGCTTTTCATGGTTCAGAGACACCAAAGTTGATGCCAAAGAACGAGGAGATGGAGGGGGAGCTGTTTTTCTAGAATGTTCCATCAAATTCCCAGGCCCTGACTTAACAATGCTCTTTGCTTTTTGGGTGTCAGGAATCTGATACGTCACTGCAAAAAACGTCGCCTTGGGCTCCACAGATGACCCTTGCTTTACAGCTACAAAAGTCCTGTCCTGTGGGACACCGGGGCCCACCTCCTGGGATGGTTGAGGAGTTCTTTTAAAGGAACTGGCCGTTGGGGTCAAATAATCTGTTTGTCTCTGCTCCGCCTTCTGAGAGTTTTCTGGGGCAAGGAAGCTGAATTCATCAAACTTGACGTCGTGGGGTAAAGTCCGACGCCTCCACTTCTCCTTTCTCGGGTCTGAGGGGCTCCCTTTCCGCATTTTCACCTCAGGCGCCGGCGCCTGAGCTGGCTTTGGCTCACCCTCACCAAGGGTGCCTTTCGGCACAGAAAACACCCCAGGACATGCTCCTGCTCGGAAGTCAAAGGGCTCATCCTTAGCCCTGGAAGAGGGATTTGCGGAGTTCCCCCCGGATGCACCCCTTTCTTCCACTGAAATGCTGCCTTCCGGTTTGTTTCCGGCTCCTTCCTGCTGGACAGTGGCTTTCGCAGCCCTCCAAGGGGAAACCTCAGGGGCACTGGGCCTGGACGAACACCTCTTGGCCGCCACGGGACTCGCCCCCAAGCCTTTCTCTTCACTGACCGCCACGGCCACCTTATTCCAGCTCATTGATGCCCCGCCCATCCATTTGGGCGATGGGCAGTTGCCCCCGGACACATCCTTAGGTTCTCTAAAGTCAGGCTTTGGCCCGCTGGCCTCGTGGGTCCCTCGAGCTTCCCAAATCAAACTGGCCCTGTGGACGGACCCAACGAGACCGTCCGGACTGCGCTCGGGGTCAGCAATGACCCCTTGGGACAGTTGCCTCTCCCTCCACGAGAGCCAAGGCTTGCCGCTTCGGAGAGCCACAGCCTTCTCCTCCGTGGCTGTGGAGATGGCCTCACTGTGCGCGCGCTCCCCCACTGTGTGTACTACGTCATACTTCGCCTCGATCCTTTGGAACGTGGGAGGCTTTTCCGAAGGCTTGAGGAAGGGATTATTGCGTTTTTCACCCAAAGGATAATTTTCCAGGAGGGGCGTGTGATACTGTTTTGGCTCACCGTTCGAAAGGGCTGCTTGTCCGAGGTTCTCTGTCTCGGGATTTTCAAACCGCCTGGGGTTCTCCTTCGTGAGGTTTGCCTTTTCCAGTGGGACATTCCCCAGCCGGGAGCCTCTCTTGGGCCTGGGTCTAGGCTCTGAGACGTAGGCACCAGCCACGTCACCCGGGGGAGTGGCCGGGGGACAGTGGCCAGCCTGGTTGACCACTGAGTGTCTCTCCACGTGATGCTCAAACACCGTGGCCCACACGGTCCGGATGTTTCCGTCTGCCTCCGGAGTGACGTCACCGGGGCCTGGAGCCCCCACTGCATTTTCTCCCTGACAGTTGTCCTGGCTGGAGCTGCCTTTCTGCTCCGTCTGTCTGGCCGTCTCCTGGCGTGTCCAGGGGCTTCCTGGGACAGCTGCTCTGTCTACATCACACCCTTCCCTTTCCTGCAAAGAAGAAACAACCCAACATTAAAGGGTTCAGAATGGAAAGGAAGAGGCAAGGTGACTGAAATGGCTACTTATAAAATTAAAACGAGATACCATAAATTGCTAAAGACCAAAAACATTCAGTGTGGGTGAGGATGTGGGGAAATGGACACTCTCAGATACCGCTGGAAAGAACATAAATGAATATGACATTTGGGCAATTTGGCACACTGAACAAGGCTTTAAAATATTCATTTCCTTAAATATGGCCAATTTCCTCCCAGGGCTCTTTCTTTGCCCATGAGCACAAGTCAGTGGCAACAAGAAAGTTCAGGTAGCACTGTTCATGAAAGCAAAAGTTTGAAAAGACAGCCGAGAGGGCCATCGAAGGGCCCTGGCTAAATACATTTTGAAATCGCCAAACAGTTGAATACTGTGCAACTCTGGTTTTAAGATCCCATAATATCCTGATGTCAAAGGACTCTTACAAGAGACTGTGTTGGGGGGAGAAAGGCAAACTGCAGAATGTATGGGTGTCTGTGTGTATTCTCACATGTGTAGATAAAGTGTCTGGAGAAAAGAGAACAAATCCGACTATGAGCAGCCGTTAGGGAGGGGAGAGGGCAGTGCAGGGAAAGAAGACGGGAACCCACTCTTAGCCTTAGATACTTCACTCCCATTTGATTGGTACAATATGCATGTATGGCTTAGTTTAAAACTAAATTTTTCTCTGTTAAAAATAAGCTACCTTGTTGCTGCAAGGAGAAGCTAAATCTGCTTATAATTGTGCCTGAGAGTCTCCCCCTGAGTACCTCTTTGTTGCTCAGATGTGGCCTCTCTCTCTAGCTAAGCCACCTGGGCGGGTGGTCTCACTGCCCTCCCCTCTACGTGGGATCTGACTCCCAGGGGTGTAAATCTCCCTGGCAACATAGGATATGACTCCCAGGAATGAATCTGGACCCGCCATCGTGGGATGAGAACATATTCTTGATCAAAAGGGGAATGTAAAATGAAACAAAATAAAGCTTCAGTGGCTAAGAGATTCCAAATAGAGTCGAGAGGTCACTCTGGTGGACATTCTTATGCACTATATAGATAACTCCTCTTAGGTTTTAATGTATTGGAATGGCTAGAAGGAAATACCTGAAACTACCAAACGCCAACCCAGTAGCCTTGACTCTTGAGGATGATTGTATGTCAGTGTAGGTTACCAGGGGCGACAGTGTGATTGTGAAAACCTTGTGGATCACACTCCCTTTATCCAGTGTATGGATGGATGAGTAGAAAAATGGGGACAAAAACTAAATGAAAAATAGGGTGGGATGGGGTGGATGATTTGGGGGTTCTTTTTTTTATTTTTGTCTTTTATTCTGATTCTGATTCTTTCTAGTGTAAGGAAAATGTTAAAAAATAGATCAGGGTGATGAATGCACAACTATAAGATGGTGCTGTGAACAGCTGACTGTACACCGTGGATGATTGCATGGTATGTGACTATATCTCAATAAAACTGAATTTAAAAAAAATAAGCTACTTACAGAAGTGCTATTTAAAGCAAGGTTTTCTTTACCAACTTTTCATTTTCTGGACGTTTTCAAACATACATACAAGTGCAGAGAAAATAATAAACCCCCATCAACCCACCCCCAGAGTCAACATTTTGCTTCACTCACTTCATAGAGCCTTTCCATGATTGGTGGTGCTACTGGTGCCATATTTTGTAATGGGAAATACGAGGGGCTTAAATTGGACCCTCTCTCAACCATCTTCAAGGCAACAAGTCCTAGGCATAAAATGCTGGGCAGACCCCTGACCCCAAGTGTGGTGGGACATTGCCAAGCATAGGCAGTGCATCTTTGCCGGGGATTTAGGAGGAGATGGATACAAAAGGGCTTGGAAGCCAGCTCTAGTGTTATATTTAAAACTCTGCATGAGTTTCTTAACAAGCCAAACATAACTGTGCCATCTAATCCAGCCATTCCACTCCTAGGTATTCCCCCAAGAGAAAAGAAAACAGATGTACATACAAAGCCTTGAATACAAAAGTTCATAGCAGCATTGTTTGTGAAGGTTGTTTCCAAAATGGAAAGAACCCAGCTGTAAATCAATAGGTGAATGGAGAAACAAACCACGGTCTAGCCATATAATGGAATACTACGCAGCAATTAAAAAGGAGCAAACTATTGAAATATGCAGCAACGTGGATGAATTGCAAAGCAAACATGCTGAGTGAAAGAAGCCTGACAAAAGAGGACACAGGCTGAGTGATTCCATTTGTAAAGAAAATGCAAGCTCATCTAGTCTATCCTGAGGGACGGCAGGTCAGTGGCTGCCTGGGCAAGAGGGGTAGGTTGGGGAGAGATTACCTGGTGCAAAAGGAAATGTTTTTGTGGGTGAGGAAAAGTTGTTTATGATAGTGGTTTTGGGTGTATGTATACATATGCCAAAACGCAGCAACCTGTACCCTTTAAATATGTGCACTTTTCTGCAAGTCAATTATACCTCAATAATATCTATTAAAAAAAAAGATTCTGCAGAAAGCATCTGCTATACCTTAGCTGTTATTTTATGAGCTTTTTCTTATGAAGCATACCAAATAAAAATACTTTTTAAGCAACATAATTGCAGAAGTTTCCTCTTTCTTCCACTACTAGATGACACGTCAGGGTGGGGAAGGGGGTAGCAACCTCAGTGACGGAACTGCAAGGAGTGTCTATTGGCATTTTTTAACTTAAATTTTAGATGCTTAATAAAGCAAGCACTCACATGGGAAAGCCAAGCCCCTCTGCCTTTTGTGTGCAGAAAAAAAATCAATACCTGACAATTCTGTTGTTTATAAAGAACACTTAACTCTAAATGGGGACTCACAGCCCAGCATGCCAGAAGGGAATTTTACAAAAGTCCCAACATTAAAACAAATAATGTTTTATTGTTTGTGACAGGTTTCTGATTCTTTGCTAGCTCTAGTAGATCACCGAAGCTTTTTCCACAATCTGTGCCAAAACGCAATCCGTGCCTTACCTTTCCTCTGGGTTCCTTGGGAAACTCCCTGGGAATCTCGGAACACGTCTCAAATTTGACTTCATTGCTTGAGGCAGGGCTGGAAAACCTGGTACAGAGATCTGGGTTATTCTTACAGGGCCAGAAGCTGTGACTCCCCGGCCCACAGCCCACAACTAGCTCAGGTACCTTGGGGTGGGGGAGGGGGGTGGGGGTGGAATCAGCACTGACCTCATCAAAACCCCATGGCCAGGTTTCCTTTGAGAAAGGAATCTCCCCTCCAGTACAGAGAAGGGATGCTGGGGCAAGCCTACCTTAAGCTCAGCATCATCGAGAGGACAGAGCCCCAGGCCAGGGAGAGTAGACCTGGGCACTACTCCTGGTCTACTACCTCGTCTACTACCTCCTCACTGCGGGAGCGTGGGTGGAACTTGTGGCCCTGCCTGAGCCTCTGTTTCTTCATCTATATAATGGGGGATAATTAACATCTCCCCATCCTCCCTTGTAGGGCAGGTAAGAGGCTACCTGAGGCCCTAATTAGCTACACGAAGGCGTTTAGGGAAGAGTGAAGATGAACCAGGAGCGATAATTAAGGGTTGTGGTCAGCAACCCCAGGCACTTCAACAGCCCCCACTGCAGACCTGTCACGGGGCTCAGGGGCAGCGGGCCGCTGCGGAATGTGTGGGGGCAGGAGTCTGCCTCTGCCTCTCCAGTGGCCTTGGCCAAGTCAATGTCCCTCACTGGGCCTCGGTCTCCCCACTTTTGAAGGGGAAGAAGCAGTGGGGCTCGAACTTTTCCATCTCTGGTAAGTTCTCTGGAGGAGATGCCTGAAGATGTAGCAAGTGTTCAGTTCCGCACTGGGGGCTGCAGAGAACTCAGCAATCCAGGTGTGTTCCAGCAAGTGGAAGCTTCTGCCCCAGGTGCCCCTTTTCCTGTTCTCTCTGTGACCTTGACTCAGGGGTTCTCAGGCCTGGCTGCACAGGAGAACCACTTGGGGAGCTTTTTGAAAGTAAAAATCAAAACGTGGTCCCCTCCCCAAGCCAACCGAATCAGAATCTCTCGGGTTTGGCCCAGGCATTGGTATTCTTTCCGGATAATTCTGTGTACTGACAGCACACAAAATTCTGACTGCCCTGTATCCCAGTGCTAGGAGAGACCCCGCCCCTGGGAGCCCCACCCTGTGTCAGGTGCCCGAATGGCAAGTATGTCATCGGCAAGCTGGTGGCTCACAGCACCAGCATCTCCGCGCTGTGGCAGAGAAGCCACTTGTGGGGAAACAAAGGCGCAAGAGATGTCAGAGGCAAGGCTGAGCTTAGGAAATCATCATTACCTACGAACTGGAATACTACTACTATTTGGAGCCACACTGCGTGGAGGGCTTTGTGGGCTGAGCGGCTCCCAGCATTATCCCATTGAATCTTTACTTCAATACCTTGAGTGAGCTCTTAGTACTATTTCCACTTTCCAGACGAAGAAACTGAGGCTCAGAGAGGGGACATGCCCTGTGCTGGTTATCTGATTTTATTTCCTGGGGCACTCACGGAGGTGCAGGCCAAATGTCACGAATTTTCAGGCTGTAGGGAAGGAAGGCGTGGCTTTGGAGGCAGGCTGAGCCTGCACCCAACTTCCTCTCCGGCACTGCACCTTCCTGACCCTACTCTGTGAACCAGCATGACCCCTTCCACGTCACCCCCATACTGTAAAGAAGAGAAGAGACTGGGACGTGGAGCCCCCAGTCCCGTATTCCCTCTCCACAGCTCAGTTTCCTCATCCGAGACATGGAAACTACCCCTACCTCCCCTTGGGGCTCTGGGTTTGTGGACACGAGGGGGTGAGAAGGGCCCAGCACGGCACCTCACAGTTCCCTTTCCCATCGGGGTCTCCGGTGGGCGGTGGGTGTGAGGCAGCTCAGGGCGAGACCCACGGGGTGCTCCCACTCACAGTTTGGTCAAATCTGCTGACAGCGGCCTTGCCTGGAACACTCGCTTCCGGATTTCCGGCTTCACCTCAGGGGTCTCGCCAGCCCAGCCTTTGATCCGCTCCTGGACACTCACGCCCCCTTTCTCGGGCTCAGGGGGTGCTTCAGGGGCCTCGGGGGTGGCCAGCGGAGGTTCAGACCCTGTTGTCATGGCCAAGGCACTTGCCTCCCCAAACAGGCTGACACGCTTCTGGACACCTCCCCTGGAGGCCCAGTCTCCCTGGGCTGCACCGCTCTTGACCTCAGCAAACTCTTGGCCTTTTCTGGATCGGGGCGAAGGGGGCTCGGGCAACATCTCGGGCTCTCCGTCCGGCCTGGCCCTCTCTTCCCAAGGACTTGGGCCACCTTTGGGCGCAAGCTTGGCTGAGCCCCCCGGTGTTCCAGGGCTGCCCTTCTCCCCCAGCTTGTAAAGCACCTTCTCCTTCCGTTCCTCGATTTTCTTGGCCCTCTCCAGGAGGTCTGCATCTGGGTCTGGAAGGGGAGCTTCTGCTTTGTCCCGACACTCCCCATTGTCCGCTTTAGACTGCAGGTCATATCTCTCTGCACCCCGGGGTCGGTCGGCAGAAACGGCTGCCGCCCCGTGTCCCTCATTGGGTGCCATCTTCAGCAGGGCCTCTTGGCTCTCAAACCGGGCGGTGAGGTCCATGGACAGAGGCCTGGGTTTCCTCACCCAGGTCTTCTCAGGAGGGGTGGGAGGCGCTTTCCCTGCCATGGCTGCTCCGCCCGGGGCTGCCCTCTGAAGCTGAAGGGGGTCAGTGAAGATGGCAGACACGGGCCTTCTCCGCGGGCGAGGCCTGGGCTCCACAGTGGGGCTGGCCGTGCCCTCCACGCTGCTGGCCTTTGGGAGGGGCCCGGGCTGAACTCTCCTCTCCAGGGTGGCCGTGGGCCTCGTCTCCTGGGACAGGGAGGCCGGCCGGGGGAGGGTCCCTGCAGGCTTGTGGCTGGGCAGGGCAGGCTTGGCGGCCACCTCAGGCTGGGGGCCCGAAGGTGGCTCCTGGGATCCGCTCGGTTTGTTCTCCGGTGCCCCCTTGGTGCCCCCTTTCCCCAGGGTGGGGCCGGTTTTGGTGGTTTCAAAGAGAATCATGGAGTTGGGGCTGGGCCGTAGGAACATGGCCTTGTTGAAGAGAGAAGGGCTTCTCTGTGAGCCCGCCGTGCTGTCCGCCTCCTGCCCCAGTGGGGTGGGCATCCTCTCATCCTCTTCTGAGACCACCGCGGCCTTGGAGAACCCGCTGAGAGCAGCCGGCTGGGTCAGGTTGGGCCGTGAAGAGGCGATGGGTGACGTCGGGTCCGAGGCCTTCTCCCTGGAGAAGGGTTTGGGGGCGAGTCTTGGCAGAGGGAATAAGTGGGCCGGGCCCCTGAGGGGGCTTTTTCTGTCCAGAATCCGTGCTGAGGGAGCCCCAGGAGTGTCGCCCGCCTGGCAGAAGTACGTCCGCTTCAGAGTTTCCTCCTTAGCAATCTCACTGAGGCCTGGCACCCCCGTCAGGGAAGTTAGGGCGCCGACCTCGACCCGCGTCGCCATGGTTACAGTTTTGGCTCCATGGGGATTGAGAATGCCCAAAGTGGAGAAGCAACCGCTAGAAAAGAGTAAATTTAAAATTCAGTCAGGGTCTGAGTCTGTTTGGAAAGCAGCTCCGGAGCAGGTGGCTGCTGTTCCCGAGAGGAGACTGGGTCTGTTCCGGGCCTGACTCTGCATTGACATCACTGGGCAACCCTGGGCCAGTGCCTCCCCCTCTCTGGGCGCTGGGTGAGGAGAATGGACCAAATGGCCTTCCCTGAAGTTCATCCCAGCTCAGATGGAGCCAACTCTCCCCGTTGCAGAAAAGGCACCACTATTTGCTAGGTCTTTCCTGACTCATCTAATTCTCAAGGCCGGCTGTTATAAAACACAATTTTCTCTGCTGTACCAATAAGGAAACAAGCCCAGAGAGGCAAACTCATTGGCTCAATAGTCACTCAGTGAGTAAGAGGGCAAGTCAGAATTTGAACCCAGCTCTGACTCCAAAACTCATACCACACAGAGGCCTCAGTGAGAGTTCTCGGGTTCCCTTACTCCTATTACCCTATGTATTTTAGCATGTCAGAGCCTGCCCACATCAGACATCCCAGCTATCTGTGTCAAAGCTCTCATTGGTGTAGCATTGAGCACAGAGAAGGTAAGTGACCAGCTGCCGCTCACACAGCACTCCAAGCTCAGTCCCTGAGGTCATGAAGCTGGTTGGTAGATTTTGAACCCAAACTCTGGCTCCCCATCCAACAGGATATCTGTTTTCTTTCCTTCCCCCTCTGCTTAGCTCCAGACCTTCCAGATGCCTTTAAAAAAAAAAAAAAAGCCCTCCTTACTTTTCACACCCAACCTGCTGTTCTTATTTGGCTTTGGGTTCTTTCCTGTTGAACACCTATTTTCTGCTGGCTGCCTTCATGTTCCTAATGAGAATGGCAAGTGCTAACTGCAAGGGCTTACCATGTGCGAGGCCTCATGTGATGCCAAATGCTCAGAGGTTTTAACCTTAACCATAACCTTAACCCCATAACCTTAAAAACTGGGTTCAATTCTCAGACCTCGTTTGGAGCAGAGGCTCGGGACATAAAGCCTGTGTTCGCCCAGCCGTGGACTTCCCTCTCTCAGTGCAGCAGCCCTCCCCTCTCGGTTAATCTTCCAACAACCTAAAGGGCAGGAATCATCATTATCTCCATTATGGAGATGAAGGGAAAGGCACAGAGAGGTCGCCCAGCTTGTCTACGGTCACCCAGCGGAAGGCTGACGTCAAGTCCTCGACCTGTTCAGCTTTGCCTTTTTTAAAATGATTTTTTACTCCTTGCTGGTCTTCAGAAGTGCTGGACAACTTGCTGTTTCTGATCCCCCTCACCGTGATGCCAGTGTCGTCTTTCCCTGCAAAGCTGCCCCCCAAATTCCATCAAAATGGACTAAAAGGAGAAGGTATTTTGGTTAAATGCAAACCTCCTGCTTCTCCTTCTCGGGGGGCCTCCACAAAGCTGCCACCGGCTCTGACTCACTCAGCTGGAGAAAAAGGCAGACAGATTTTAATATTTTCTTCTCCACTCTCAATGATGCTAACAGATTCAGTCTCTCCCAAGAGGAGAACACTGAATAGACACTGTCAGAGACTGGCTAAAGGAACAGATACGGTGGATTCGGAGATTTCCATCCACAAAAAATCTGGATACTTCTCCAGCACGGACAGTCCTGCCACAAATCAGGGCTATTCGCCTTCAGAGCCACCCCCGAGACCTCCTGAACTCCCGCTATGGGACACACGCTAGCCCGGACATGAGACACAAGACAATGACAGGATCCAAAGGACAGAGAGAAAATTCCATGGCAGAACCCTCAGGTATCTTCCACCCCCTCGACACTGCAGCTCCCCCTTGCACAGGTGGAGCCCCAGCTCCACTTACCTGCCTGGGTGAGGACCTGCGAGAGCCGGAGGAAGCCAACAGTGTCACATCTCATCGTGCGCGGGGCTGTCTGCACACTCTCACCACAGCCGTGGGCAGGGATGGGGAGGCTCGTCCTGGCAGACCGAGTTTCACTGGGTCTGGGGGGACACAGGATGACAGGCTCGGTTCCGGAGTTCCGGCAATATGTGCACAGATGGCGCAAAAGCTTCTGAGCTCCAACTGCATCTGCTGGCTATCTCCTCCCGCTTGTAAAACTCGGGCTCCTTAAGGCTTTTCAATAATGTAGCCTTACATATTCTTGCGCATACACAGTGCCAAGTCCACTGTAGGTGCTCAATAAAAGTCTCCCCCCTTTTTCCTCTAATAAAGGTTTTTTAAGCACCAGCCATGTGGCTGGCAACTCTGAGCAAGGAAGAGTGACAGGCATCCCCTGCATTCAGGGAACTCACAGTCTTGGGTAAGAGACACACACACAAGTGGCTACAACACTGGGTATAGACGTCACGGGTTATAAAAGGGGTGCAGCATGGGAGCCGAGGGGGGAGGGGGCATTGACTGCCCAGAAGCGGGAGTGGGGTCCTAGATGACTCCCCTGACCTGGAGGAGGTGAGGACTGAGGGTTCGAGGGTGTCTTGTTCTTGCACGTGCTCAAACTTATCCCCAGGGTCTTTGCATGGGCGATGTCTGCTTTCTGAAATACCCCTGTGCTCTCTCTTACACACAGGCCAACCCCTCAGACCACAGCTCCGACATCTCTGTCCCTCTCTGCCCCAGGATAATCTCCCTCTTCCCGGTTCACAGCGAACCATGGACATTTGTTTGTGGGTGACCCTTTACTTCACCTCGGTCTCTCTCACTTAAGTCCCCAGATGGCGCCCCGAAACCCCAGCGCCTACACAGCATTTGGGCATGTTACGGTTCCTAATGAGTAATTATTGAGTGAACAAATAAATGAATGGAGGTGTATTCTCCTGGCCCCCCGCTTCTAAGCTCCTGAATCATTCATTCTAGGTGCCAGGGGTCTCACGACGGAGCAATTTGGGACGTCAGATCCTCTGGCTACAGCGTTTGCAAGCTTTGGGGTGGGCAGGGTTCAACTGCCGCTGGATGACAGAGCCAAAGCGCTGTGAAGAGCTCAGCTGGAAGCTCCATCTGCCAACCCAAGCAAGGGGGACCCCATCGGTTTCACAGGCCATGGAAAGGAGCTCTGCTGTCTGGGATGGCCACTGGCAGACAGACGCTGGCTTTGACCATATTAACCCAGCACCGTCATACCCAGCTCCTCTGCCCAAATGTGGAATGCATGCTTCCCTGTAGGGCCGGGCTGCCCAGATCAGTGGTGCCCAAATAGCTGCCCCCTTTGGGTTCCCTGGACCTGTCTCAAGGACCCCACACTGCCGGGAAGAAAAAGGGGAAAGATCAGAAAGTACAGCTCTCAGTCCACACCCCTCTTAACCAGAACCGGGCCCCTGTTATCTGCAATCTGTTTTTCCATCTTGAGCTTCAAGTTTCCATTGAAAACACCTCGCAAAGCCCACCATGTAAGTGTAGCTGCATGAATGAATTCATGAATTAATTACTAAATCAATTAACACAGTGGGGGGGGTGTCTCAACCACCGTAGTAAATGGCTAAATAATTTTTTAAAGTCCTTCCCAAACCTAGAAGCCCATGATTCTCAACTTTTTATTTAACCTGTTGTAAACTACAAGGAAATGGGTTTAAAAATATGTTTAAAACCTTGCTTTAAATGGATCGCATATGTTATGCTTGATTCAAGAGATGTGGGTCTCTTCCAAAACATTTCAGAAGCCCACTCACACACAGCCAACTGCTATCTATTTTTGAGGTGGCCTGCTCCCTCTTTTCAGATTTGTCAGCTGAGCACTGTGGCCTAAGCCAGAGCTCCCTGGGATCGGCTGAAGAAAGAAGGGAAACTGAGTCTGGGCAATCTCTGGTTGAATTTTTTTAAATCATTATGGAGAGCAGTAGAGGGGGACATAGGAGAAGCGAGTCCTGGGTCCATCTGGGAAGTCGGGGTGCAGTGGGCCAGGTTGGAGAGGAAAAGGCAGCTGTACTCTAGCAGTGGCGGTAGCGATGGATATTTCTCTGCTGTTGTTGAACTGGCCAAGTCCATGAGCTTGATCTCCTTACACTGATTTGCAAAATTTGAGATCCCCATTTTCTGCAATTTCATGCAGAGCAAACCAATTTCCTGGGAAGGGAGTCACCAACGGCGATGGTTGCTGGAATTAGGAGTCATTCAACGTCATTCATTCATGTGTCCTTCCACAAACACTATTGCCTGCGTACCAAGTGCTCGGCCCCTTGCTAGGGGCTAGGTGGGGTTATGGCCACGAGCTCAGAGTTGCTCCACGGGGAATCTGAGAGATGTACAGAGGGAGAAGGCAAGAAAAGCACTTCCATTCAGAACCAGAGTTTGGCAGCTTTCCTCCCAGACTCGGAGGCTTCGGTTCATTCTAACAGCTGCTGACGATTTTTCATAATTACACCCTTAAATCCGATCTGGGAGCTCACCAGCCACTCACTCAGCCGTCTCTGGGTGCCGTTTCCTGGGAATGCCACCATCTGGTGAGAGGCGGGGGCCAGGCCTGACACCTTCCAGTGCCTTCCGGAACGTGACCTCAGCTCCCAAATCTGCAAATCCACTCCACGTGGTGCATGGCATGAGGGCAAAGGATGGAATGGCAGAAGGAGCACCCGTGTCCACTCAGAAGAGCAGACCGGCGGTATACGTACATAGCCCACACACCCATGGATCCCAGATGGAAAGGGTCCAACCCAAATGTCAATCGAGCATGCCCTCTGCTCTCCGTCCCCATGGCTGCTGCCCTCACTCCTTCACTTACTCGTTCATTCCAACACACACTTATTGAGCACCTACTATGGACCGAGAGCTGGGGAACACAGCAAGGAACAAAACAGGTAGACAGCCCAGCTCCCATGGAGCTGGCATTCAAGAGGAGGGAGACAGACAATCAACAGCGTACATGAATAAAACATACAGGATGTCAGATAAGTGACAACAATGGAAGGAACTGGGAGGGCATCTGAGATGGCTGACCAGGGTTATTTGAAATCAGCCTCCTCAGAGACCTTTGGGTGTCTGCTGGGGCCTCCTCCCATCCATTCTAGCAGCAGCCAGAGAAGTGCTCCACCATCACGTCACTCCCCTGCTCAAAGCCCACGCGGGTCTCCCCACTGCACTCTGGATAAAGACCAGTCTCCTTCCCTGAGGCCCGGCAGGATCCAGAGCCTCTTTCTCTCTCCAGCTCCAGTCTAACGACCGACACGTCCCCATCTGTCTGTCTCACTGTCTCACAAGCTCACCCAAAACATGTCATGCTCTTCCTTCACCTTCAGGCCTCTGCACTGCTATTTCCTCACGGTCTGGCTGAACCA